>JAVTVY010041668.1:0-19182 GCA_036873755.1 Hanleya hanleyi | reverse complement strand
AAATCAACCAATCATAAGCCCCGAATTTCAATGTATTGAAAATGTAAATTCATTGTATTGAAATTACAATTTCAATACATTGCTAACTGTTCAACGCAATGAATTGTGACAGGGATGGCCTATCATAAATAATAAATAATAGCATTGTACATGCGAGATAGAATGAGGTTCTATCAGCAAAGTGTTCAGAAGAATGGTTTCATTTGAAATTCTCTCACCATCAGTTTAAAATAAAAACTGCGTGAAATAACTGGGCTTTAATCATCTTTATTGGTCGTTCTGGCATGCACAAGACGACTGTCGTCTTGACGCCCCAATATGTATTCCATGTGACTGTCACGAAGATTGTAAGAGATTCTTTTCATCAGCAGCGCAGCTACTTTAGAGCAACTTTTTAGTCTGGTAAAAGAAGATTCGATTTTAGATTATTTGAGCGACATCGGTGTGTTGTAGAAATTTTAATGTATATACAGGTTTTAATATGTTGTGTTGATCCCTTTTACATTGTTCGGTTGTTAACTTGTTTTGCCAGCATACTTAGACAATAATTTGTTTGATCGTCGCTGTATAGATGAAATATTGCTGAATGCGACGTTAAACTTCAATCCTCTCTCTCTCTGTCGTCTTGACAGTTTTGCATGTTAACAGCTTGAGACCGAGAACTACTATAGTTGTCATTGTAGGCACTGTCTCATTCTTACATGAACAAAGGGCCATTTGAACTGAGATAGATATTTATTTATGTCTTACCATCAGCAATAATGATAAATGCATATGCAATTACATAGAAATAGAGTTATGAGAGACAGTATACATGTACATTACATGAAAAAAATATTAAATAAATTACACGAACGGTCTACTGATATCACATGCGTATAATAAATTCTCCTGAGACGAATATATCGAAGTTCTCGGATAAGCACAACCAAATAAATGATTGACAAGCTCAATGAGAACAGCATGTTGCCTTGTTGCTATGATTTGAGACTGTTGGTCGTTCCGTCCTTTGCTTGAATTTAGGTGTTGATAGCTTTTGGTTATGCATGTGAAAACAAAAGGTCCACGGACGAATTCAATTCCCCATGCAGGATACAACAAGACTCTCCCGCGGTCAACTCCTCGCTCTTTAAGGAAGTAGAGGACGTTCATTTATAGAGATTGAGTTTTTAAGGCCACCCCCCGAAGAGGAGGGGGCCTCCTTGGAACGGGTTTAATCTATGGGCCAGTTGTGCTTGGTGTCCGAGAGAACGAAGCAGAATTCAGAGTTCAAACCCCTGGATAAAATGTAGAGGAGGTTTAGATCTACATGTAGCTGGGGATTGAATTTGGGCTGTCTCAGATGAACGGAAGTGTATCTTTCAGGCCTAAATTGTTCATCTAAAATTCTAAACCGGAAGTTTGAAAAAAGACATTTAACAACAAATGCGCAGAAACGTCTTTGCGCATACTGTAAAATGGGCTAGTCTCGCGAGACTTTTACGAGAAAATGTATACAGCCTCCTTTCTGAGATAGCATGGCAATCTGTTGTTTAACATAGCAAAGTCACTCGAGGGTTCCCGACATCAGAGATGTCGAAAATGGCGGCCCAGCTGTGGTTTTGTCAGGAAAAAGAAAACCGTAAATGGACACAGTACTGTGCCGAATAAATGAGAAAGGAATAATATTCAATCAAGGTTGCCAAAGCTGTGAACTCTTTAAGCACGTTGTTGTACGGTATAGTTCTTGAGAATAAATATATGTGTCTTTGCTGACGACCGGTTGAAGTGATAACAGGTGATCTTTGATCAACGTTTTTTTGTGAATTCATTCGTTATCGATCTGATACCAAGTTACATAGAGAGAAGTCATACTAATTGGTTATATCTATTGGTTATAATCCCCAGAAGGGAAGAGAGGTGGCTGTCTTCGCTAAGACGGCAGCGTGGAGCCGACGGCATGTCAATCTGACGGGAGTTACACAACAACAATATCAACGACAAGTTACGCTTCTCATTTGTTCTTCCGGCATTCTTGCCTTGATAAGTGGGGATAAATTTCTGCTAAGTATATATTCCAGGGCATATTTATTTAGCAGTCATACCAAAAAGCAGTACCCTTTATTCATTAACTATGAGGAATATTTGATTTTTACTAGTTGGAACAAAACTGACTGACCGCTCAGCAATAATAAAAACTTTTTCCGACCAACCAACCCAAACTCACTGACCAGGGTCTGTTACCCAAACAAACAACTTTTTACCTCCGTCGATCAGACGGAGGTCTAGGAATGCAACGTGAAATCTCCCGCCAGATAATTGTCATACGGGGAGCCCACGATTCATGTGATTTCCAATAGAGTTTAGCTGGTTCCCGATGAAATTTTGAAGCATTCTTTTTGGACAAAAACGAAATAATGGGGAACCCTCATTGCAATGCATTTCAATGGACCTTACTTCTGTAGTCGGGTTCCACTCCCATCATGCTTCACGAGTTACACGTAATGCATCTTAGATTGCTACGGGCATTTCACGTTTCACTAAATACTACCCTTAGATTATCGCTGTGATTCGGCATGTATTTCACACGGCGCCATCTATCTAGAGGGAGATAATCCAGTTCGAAAGTTGTTCCCAAAGCATAAGGTCAAATGTCGGCCCCATTTAAACGAGCCAATGAAATTATCTGTATTCAAATATTGCCTAGACATGCAGACGTGTCAGTTTCACGAGGCGCAAGACTGGGGGAGTCTACGCGAGACCAAAACGAAGTTGTGCGAATTAGCTATTTTATTTCTCACTCTAGTGGAGCATGCTTCTTTGTTTATCTTAAGAAAAATCATATTACAAACGGCCTAACATATTTGAAAACAAAATAAAATCGGCGGCAGACCACAGGAAAATGATATGCTTTTTATTTTGTGATGGGGGCACTTCGAGGCCCACCATGGGATCATTTCAATCGATCGCTTTCTGGAGGTGTATCTTCGTTGTACGAATGTGATTGCACCGATGTCAGATATAACGGGACCAGTCGGATGTGACCATTTGGGAAACGCCCTATTACACTTAGATAGCACCCGTTACCGCATGGCTACGAGCAGAAGTTTCTACGTATGATCGTGCCATGCGTTCGGATGATGCACGTAATGTTGGCCGCTTCCATCGGGAGACATGGCGGCTCTCTAGCTTGTAGAGATGGACAATGCGATTTTTCTCCGTTTTCTGGTAAGTTTATTGCTGCCATTTCATGTCATTACAACACAATGATTCCTAGTACACCACCCGTCATTTCTATATATCGTAAAGTATTTGTCGGCTGATGACTTATGTCGAAGCCAACCAAATAGTCCAAGTTGTTGTTGTTGCATATCAAATGCACGGGAGCTCATCATGTCATGCACGCACTGACTGGAAGACAACAGCACAATCTTATTCTGAATTGTTGCTGAAACAAAGGAATGTCTACATGTACATTCCACATGTAGGCCTACATTATTGAGATTTTTGACTGATAGTATGGATGGAACCTTTCTCGAATATTTTTTTTTTTTTTTTTTTAGTTTTAAGCCCTGGACATACCACTGGGTATTTATTTGCCATACGATAAGATTTCACATGCTTTGTTCAGCCCCCGTGATCTGGAACCAAACAGACGCTATCACTAGGTGAAAGAAGGAGATCATGATATACATTTCAGGTTTTACCGATGCCAAATGACTGGAACAGAAAACAATTAGACAAAAAGAAAATCAATAAATATATCAATAAATTACATAGAAAATTTTCTTGTCTTTGCAAGGGGGACATCAGACGCACTGACAACACACACCATTCATTCAAATTTCGCCTTCCATTGGGGAGACAGAAATATTCCTCAAACACAGTATACGTATCCTCTTTTGTGATCTAATTTTCGTTTGTCAAAATATTGCTAGCCTCCATTGAGAAGTTACTTATATAAACAATCCTGTTATTATGATATACTGTCATGCCACTAACATGAACTCCAACAATCCAACCAGTGGTCAAGATCCATCATCGATCTTCAGAATTCGCATTATTGATCACTCATAGATTGGATTAAGTTCTCATGGTACTCCGTTCTCATTTCATACTTTTGCAAATTCTTGTAACATGGTCAGGTCCCAGTTCTATTAAGTACACATATGAGGGGTGCAAACTGGTATAATGGATTTCATATTGTTGTGTATGACGAAAGAATGAAATATAATGAAGGCCACAAACATTTTCAATGAAGTGAGTTTTGATTTTAAATATGTATACAATTGGTTCCAACCTGCAGGTCATGGATTCAACACTTCTGATATCAGATGCAACAGGACTGTTACACAATGGATGTACTGGATGAAATGGAAAAACCAAAACAGACTATTGATTGGTTCAGCTGTGTCAGAAAGGTGTGGAATGACAGAGGTGGTGAAAATCAGAGTCAGTGATTGGTCACAACCCCACAGCCCCCCTCCCCCGCCCATTGGATATCAGCTGATTCCTCAGGAAATAAACATTACACATGTAATGACCACCGGCAGAGTGATACATGTGTCAATCGGTCAGACATTTCCAAGGATGCCCAGTTCTAACTTAAACCAACCATGCCGGACTTCATTCCTTCTCTCAGAATAATTGGATCTAACTTTTACAAAACCTGCAGCTCCCAATAGCTCCTGGATCTAGAACACATAAATGAAGGGATCTAGTTTATCGGTGCTATGGCAAAAATATCATGTAGAATGGGATTGTGTGGATAATATCAGATTGATGGAAGTTGAAGTCCTGCAGCATGCTTCACAAATATCATCAAAGGTCCTAAAACTTTCTGCTCTGCACCAGTGTGGATTTTTTTTTGTTTTACAAAATTATCTCCCTTGACCAGGTAAGGACTTGAGTGTCTAAAATGATTTAACTTCTAGAAACAAAGACTTTCTGTCGACGATACAGCTCACCAATTACCAATATACGAGTTGTCAGAGCATTTCCATCATAGCTCTCTAGATTTGTATCTAATACCGCTTATGCCAGTGCTAGGGGCCGTGTGGTCATGTTATCCAAGTTGCCACATGAACAGGTACAATAAAAGCGTACCTGAGATACAACACATATCACGAATCGTTAGATTCGTGGTATGTGCTTTAGAATAGGTTAACCAGAAGACTATACTGTGAAGCCATGTGACTCGGTCAGTATGTCGGCACCTCTATCCACTTCCCTTATATGTGTTGTAATTCATTTCCTGAGTAGAGGTAAAAACTACGGAGCCGTGGAAGGGACATGCGTTTTATTTATATTTTCACCCTTTCAAAACTTGTGAAAAAGATTTTTTTTTTTTTTTCGGCTTGGAAAAGAGAATAATTTTCGTTTCAGTGAAAAAGGAATTTTATTTATATTTTCGGTCTTCGAAAAAAAAAAAAAAATCCTTTTTTATTTACGTCAGTGAAAAGGGATTTTTTTTTATTTTTCTGGCCGTCAAAATAAAAGTTTTTCTTCTTTTGCATCAACTGAATTATCTCGGGCCCTTAGATAATTGCCCAATGAGAAAGCAGCATAGTGGGCTATGGTACGAGAATCGCAGGCTCTCATTGGTCAATTATCTTGGACCCCGAGATAATATCTAGGGCCCCGAGATAATCAGCCAATGAAAACTTTCCTTTAGTATCGTTTCCTTATAGAATTATCATCCATTTGCGGCGCCATGGATTTATCCAACAGGGAATCGTTGATTCGTTTGTATTTTGACTGTGGATTGATGTACAAAGACATAGTTGATTTAATGGCAGTTCAACGCGAAATGGCGGTCGGGTGAATAGGGGAGAATAAAAGCGGTTTTCATTGGCTGATTATCTTGGGGCCCTAGATATTATCTCGGGGTCCAAGATAATTAACCAATGAGAGCCTACCATTTTCGTACCATAGCCCACTATGCTGCTTTCTCAATGGACAATTATCTAAGGGCCCGAGATAACTCAGTTGATGCGAAAGAAGAAAAACTTTTATTTTGACGGCCAGAAAACCGAAAATATAAAAAAAATATCCTATTGCACTGATGAAGAAAAAGGAAAATTATTTTTATTTTCGAAGACCGAAAATATAAATAAAATTCCTTTTTCACTGAAAGGAAAATTATTCTCTTTTCCAAATCCGAAAAAATAAATAAAATATCTTTTTCACAAGTTTTGAGAGAAAAAGGGGAAATATTCTGTTTTCCTGAGAGTGAAAATATAAATAAAACGCATGTCCCTTCCACGGCTCCGTACAAAAACCGAACATATTTTGATTATTTTATTCTTTCAATTCCACTTCTGGTATATGTACATGTATAAAATACATACAGAATGAACTGCATACAGAATAACACAAAGAACAGGTATGTATCTCATTACATTCTTAACCAAAGATCAATATCTGGGTGATATTACAACAATACCATGGTGTTATATATTGTTATGATTGGCTTAACTTTAGCTGCTGAAGATATTTCTAATTTGAGGGCAATGGGCAATCATACTAATTTTATTTCCATAACTTCATTTATTTTCACAATAAGCAGCATAATCGAGATTAGCAAGTGAAGTTTTACAACATAATATAATACGCACCATGGGTCTCCTTCAGTTTAGTGTAGACATATATACCCTTGAATATCTGTTACCATGGTTCAGTCATAATATTGTCTGTATTATATTGATGTCCACAAGGAATAAACATAATTATTTGATAGTATTATTAATTGTATGTTGTTTATGTTTAACATTAACTTTTTATTCGCTGGAATCCAGCCATTTGTTCCATATGGGCAATATTCTCATCAGTCATCACCATTCAATATGAATGTGATACATGTACAAGTTCATGGTAATTGATACATTATGGTGAAGGTGACCTGTAACACCAGTATACAAAATTATTCCGAGCGCATTGAATCCTCATCACATGATGCTGAGACAGATCAGAACGGAGTGTCGATAAAATGAGGTGTGTTTTGTAGAGGATTCTGTCAATGAGGATGCTATACTGTACACATACAAACTATGAGGTCTTGATGTGTAGGGCCTATAGCACAAAATCACAAGCAAGTTGGTAGAACTAGGCACACAGGGTCTCATTTCTGCCGCTAACGTGTTGATTTGGGTGGGGGCGTCCTCTCAGGGGGAGGTGGGGGTGGGAAGGAGCCTAATGTCTCAAGCAGTATTCCAGGTTTTCCATCAATATACTCTATTCCATACTCCAATATTTCAAGCACGTGAAATCAGACAAAAATTATTTGCGGGGAATGCGACTTCCACATCCCTAGCTGGACATGCTAGTGGGGAACCCTCAATCCCAGGTTAATTACCATTGGTGAAGTTAACGTCCAACAAATGCAAAATTGAGCTTGGCATCCAGCCCTATGTTATTCAGTGATGTATTCCCCTACGGACCCTGTTGCCTCGACGGAGGTCTTTGCGCTCATTCAGCGCTTGTTAATTTAGGCCCGACCAGCGCAACTGGAGTATGGATTCCCGTGCTATAACATTGTCTGGCACCCGGTTTTGTTCATAAATTGATTCTGTATGTTAAAAATTTATGATTTTTGTTTTTCATTTTTTAAGTTTAGTGGAGTGGGAGGTCATACATGTAGTTTACTTGATGATCTTCTTACTAGAGAAATGAGGATGTTATCTAGCTGCATTTTCATGCGAAAAAAAAACGAAAAGGACAACGATGATTGGTCAGGTGAACAAAATTGTTTATTCCTATGAATCTTACGCTCATAATATTCAACTTGTATCACTGACGTCCCTACTCTCCTTGTTCTCCCCCCGCTGATTCACATCGCATATTTCGCGCCTCTTGGCCGTAAGGGGGCGCTCTGCACAGGCCAACCACCAATGACCAATGAATATCACTCTTACGGAAGAGTCTTAGCAATATGAGTTGTCTCCCTTTTCAAACGTTCATATGTCGTTAACGGCAAAACTAACAATAAACGGACGGCAAAACAGCTCTAATTACGTTAATTTCTGAGTTAAGGGTGAACAGATTTTTGGATAACTTCCTCCATTGTTTAGTAAGGTTCGTCAGCTGAGTGCAAACATTTGTTCACTGATACCTTCAGATAATTAACAAATAAATCCCTGTAAATGTTGTTAATATCCCACTGATAAGACCACGCGCTTTATCGTCATGAGTATATAAGGAAATCAAGCTGCCTAGAATGGTAACGTAAAAACACCGTTCAATTGTTTCAGATTTTGAATTGAATGTTGACAGTGTAATAAAGACAGAGAAAAGTTCCTTTGAGAGATGCGATAAGAGGGCGTGTCACTGTCAAAATATTGGCATGGCTTTCACATTACGTGAGAGTCGTGATCACACTGTCATGAAGGCATGACGTAATTTCGATCTAGTTAGCCAATCGTGGTTAGTATGAGGAATCTGGTTATCTCCGAGCTATTACGGCACGGTGATTGGGTAACCAGATAAAGCGCCCCCTTACGGCCAAGAGGCGCGAACTTGGCGATGTGAATCAGCGGGGGGAACAAGGAGAGTAGGGACGTCAGTGACACAAGCTGTTTATCAGCGTCTATGAAGCTAGGTACCGATCTTAGTTCTTGTTAGTGAGTTTTGTCTGGAGGACGTTCCTGGGGCGGCGATGCTTGTCCTATCCATTCCTAATAGCTAGTAATAAATATATTTGGCAAGGGTATCTATTTTCCAGAAAATACTGAACCTTTATCTGTCTTTCCCGGCATATAGAAACCAAATTATTTATAAAAAACGAACATCTGTCCGTCTTTAGCATGCAAATCTTTCAGCACATCTGTGGATAACCAGCAATTGATAACTGTTCTATTGTTCTTAGTTCTCATTGGCGACTGTTAAATGTATCTAACAGGGAGGCATTACCTGTGACACCGACTCTGGGGAGTAAAGATGCGATTCTTCTGCTCATATATTGTGTATTAAATAAATAATGCAATCCTACATGTACTATAATATCTATACCAGTCTAAAATTTTGGGTGGCCTTTCGAAGTCCATGAGTTCTAGTTTCTTTAATTTCAGAATTTATTCATCAAGTTAAGAGAAGATGATCCATGAAAACATGGGGATCACCAGACTCGTTAACAAAATGGCAGCCAAATGTATCTCTTAAATGTCATAACACTGAATACATAGGAAGATTATAATTTTATTTCTTGCTTGATGCTCATTAAATCAACTTTCCCGAGGTCAGGATTTCCCGCATTTTGCCACACAATGCTAAACACATATACATGTAGTTCTCGTTGAACATGCAATAACAACAAGGGAACACCCATCTTCACCAGCCAAGTCAACTACATCGCAAAGCTCTCTACGCTGCCTTGACATTCTTGGCTGGTGGCAGAGGAATACTGCTCTGCGCCACCTAGTGGAAGTTTTAACGATGTGCGCCTTTTTGACTCCAGGAGTTGTTTCCCTTCAATTTCAAGTCGGCCACACTCGTAAGGCGAGTTGCTATCGTTCGACCTTGCAGCGCGTCCCAAAATCTGATTCAATTGATCAGATACACCGAAAGTGGCCGTGATAATGCTTCTCCTGTTTTTTATCGGCAAATTTTCCCCGCTCATCGATGATTCGACACAGCTCGTTCTACAACCACCTCGCTGGGGGTCTAATAACACCCCAGCCACCAGTCAGATTTTTGGACCGGATTAGGGGCCTTCGCGCACATCGCCGGAAGTGACATCATATATAGTAAAATAGATGTTTAACGAAAATTTTGGTTACTTTTCAAGTCTGCATAATACCTCCGTTGACCTAGCGTTAAAAAGAATTATCTGGAGATAATTTTCCCTGTTTATCTGGACAGAGCATATGAAAAGTAGTTCGCTCATGTGCAACACTAAAGGAGTTGTTTGGTCGGATTCAAACTGAACCGTGCGTTGGTTGGTTTCCCCTATACGTCATAGCAACGTAGTAAAGGTCAACTTCCGCTATTGGAGGCAGGGATGTTATTGGAGCCTGCGAAATGGAGCATGCGCTGTGGGGAGGTTGCTCGTTCTAGTGGGGGCCGCCATCTTGGGAAACCAACTACTACATAACGCGCATTCTGATTGGGTGCAGCAAGCCGTCTCTGCATTCCACTCAACGATGAGGATTCATGTTCCAGCTTGACAGAGGTACGCCAAGGCGATGTACAGAGCAACGTGATGTACGTCGACTTGTCTAGAGAAGATGGGGAACACCATGCTTTCTTAGAAATTAGCGGTATAGCAGCCTGTTTTGAAAAATTCGACAAATCACTATGTTGTCGCCACATAAGAGCAGGAAGATGAACATCCTCTACTCCCTTAATCAGTTTAGCCAGCTGAACCGCCTTCAAAATCAGTGTATCAAAATGTTCATATCGGTTAACGTGGAATGTATTGATCTTGCAACTTGTTTTGACCACGAAGGTACAATTTCGTACTAATTCCATCAGCTAGGAAGTCAAAGGCTGACATGCGCTGTGACAGGTGTGATAACCTAATATCTGACCTACCGTCTTCTGGTTCATATTCCTCTTCACATGTGTCGGGACAGTCATCTTCTGTTTCACACTCGCGCAGCTCCAGAAAATCTTCTCTTTCCGGATCCAATTCCAAATCCAGTATTTGTGCGGCAACATTTGAGTAATGACCGACTGAACGTATTAACCACACCATTGAATTACCGCTTGAGAAAATAAACAAACGTGTATTGTGATAGCACGAATGAGCGATTTCACACTCAAAATAGTTGAACAATAACGACAGTGATAGCGGGTTCCATTCCCGCTAACGGCTAAATTAGTCTTTGTCTTCAAAGTTATTTCATCAATAAAATGGATCAACATATGACACAAGACTGAGACTCCAAGATGTTGTATCAGTGATGTCATGTTGTATCAGTGATGTCATCTCAACAACTCAATCACCAAAATGTCACTTCAAAATCCAATGTGTCATGAAAAATTCAATCTCCATTATGTTATCAACAATTCAATCTCCATTAATGATGGATCAAAATAAAGGAACAAAATCTGAAATATCAAATATCAACATGCATATTATTATATCAGCAGTCCAATCAAGATAATTTAGCACAAGGTACACCGATCGATCCAATGTCAGCATACTGACCGATCAACTCGTAGACCGATCAACTTGGTGGAAGCCTCGACTTTGGAATGTCTGAATTCTAATCTTAATACATTAATATCCTATCAATGCTCCCCAGTCGTACATGTCTACGTATTTCAATTGAATTTGGTTTTCTGAGCGCCCATACCATGAATATTTAATAGCATTATGACATCATGATCGCATCTGGACCGCGTGTCCGTTTACCCCAATGTTTACACTAATATATAAAGACCAGTCCATATATCTACTCCGTAAGTAGTAGGGTCTAAGCATTTAAAGTCACATTGACCTCATTAATTGTTCCCCGGGTAAAATTTGAGGTGGAACCCAGGTTAAAGTATAGGAAGCGCTCATGCACGCCTTTGACCTCTGTGGCGGCAGGTGGCGGTCACGTGGCGGTCATGGGCATGTATTCTTCCGCGGTGATGTGGTCTGGCGGTGATGCGGTCGCGGGAAAAAGCTTCCGCGGAGAAAAAGTAGTCCCTAGACTTCAAATACGCTGCATGGTCCGATTGGGTCGAGTGAGGTATCAAAGTGAAGCATTCGTGAAGGGGCATCCAGTCATGGGTGGGTGCATGTAAAATTAGGATTTTTTCCCGAAACTATAAAAAGCGGAACACGGACTTTACCCCTAAAATAGGGGAAAACACCTATCAACCCTAGCCAAAAGGGCTAATATCGGTCCCCGGGCTTATTGGGACCTGCCTATCAAGTCAATGGGGTGGGTGCATGTAAAATTAGGATTTTTTCCCGAAACTATAAAAAGCGGAATACGGACTTTACCCCTAAAATAGGGGAAAACCCCTATCAACCCTAGCCAAAAGGGCTAATATCGGTCCCCGGGCTTATTGGCACCTGCCTATCAAGTCAATGGGGTGGGTGCGTGTAAAATTAGGATTTTTTCCCGAAACTATAAAAAGCGGAATACGGACTTTACCCCTAAAATAAGGGAAAACACCTATCAACTCTGGCCAAAAGGGCTAATATCGGTCCCAGGGCTTATTGGGGCCTGCCTATCCAGTCAATGGGGTGGGTGCATGTAAAATTAGGATTGTTTTCCGAAAATATAAAAAGCGGAACTCGGACATTACCCCTACAATAGGGGTCTGTATTATACAATATAAAGGAAAATGCCTGTATGGGCTGTGGGCTTTACTATGGCTTGTGGGGTCTCGTTTTTCTCGTCTCGCCAAGAAAATGACAATGGGAAGGGTCCCGGAGCGAATCGGTGAAATTTTTGGGGAAAGTACCGGGTAGGCCTGTATATAGGCCTATAGGCTGGCTATATGGGGGTATAGGTTCAACCTGGGAAATTCACACACGTTCATTGTGATATGGGTTGCTTGGATTTGTTTTTCACGTCTAGTCATTCAGAACACGATGGGAAGGGTCTCGGAGCGCAACGGTGGAATTTTTGGAAAAGTACCATATAGCCCATATAGTCCCATACTGGCTATATGGGGGTATAGGTTCTACCTTGGAAATTCACACACGTTCATTGTGATATGGGCTGTTTGGATTTGTTTTTCACGTCTCGTCATTTAGAACACGATGGGAAGGGTCCCGGGGCGAAACGGTGAAATTTTTGGAAAAGTTCACCGAGGCCTGGGTAAGCCCATAGGCCTATACTGCATGGCTATGGGGGTATAGGCCCATACGGGGTGGACGTTTTGGGGTCTAGGTGAGCCCCTAATGATCCTATGATGTCGTATGAGGTCTTATTTTGAAGCTCTCGTGGAGGAGCATCCGACTGGACTAATGGTTCGTCCGTTTTCAATAGTCTGCGCATGCGCAGTCTGGCCGTAGTATAGAAAGCGGGCATTTTGGGGGGTATGTGGGTGTGTGTTTGGGGTAGAGATGGACCGCTATGGGTCCGAATGGGTCGTGGAAGGTGTCAAAGTGAAGCTTGTGTGGGTTAGAGTCAGAATGGTGTGTTTGTAAGTGCAAGTCGCGTCAATCTACGCATGCGCAGTTGGTTGTAGTAAGTAAAGTTGCCATTTTGGGGCAGTACAGGAAGGTATTGGGGGTCGAGATGGACCATCCTTGGTCCGAATGCGTCCTGGAAGGTGTCATCTTGTAGCTCTCGGGGTGTAGATCCCGATTTGAGGGCTGCCCACGTCACCTGTGATGTCATCGGTGACGTCATCAGTACGAGTAGTAGCGAAAGTGGGCATTTTAGGGCACTGAAGGATGATATTTGGGGTAGAGAGGGACCATCCTTGGTCCGAATGCGTCGTGGGAGGTGTCATCTTGTAGCTCTCGGGGTGTAGACCCCGATTTGAGGGCTGCCCACGTCACCTGTGACGTCATCGGTGACGTCATCAGTACGAGTAGTAGCGAAAGTGGGCATTTTGGGGCAGTGAAGGAAGGTATTTGGGGTAGAGAGGGACCATCTTTGGTCCGAATGTGTCTAGGGAAGTGTCATGTTGTAGCTCTCGGGGTGTACATCCCGATTTGAGGGATGTCCGCGTCACCTGTGACGTCATCGGTGACGTCATCAGTAGGAGTAGTAGCGAAAGTGGACAATTTGGGGCAGTGAAGGAAGGTATTTGGGGTAGAGAGGGACCATCCTTGGTCCGATTGTGTCGTGGGAGGTGTCATGTTGTAGCTCTCGGGTTATAGACCCCGATTTGAGGGATGTTCGCGTCATCTGTGACGTCATCAGTACGAGTAGTAGCGAAAGTGGACATTTT
This sequence comes from Hanleya hanleyi, assembly GCA_036873755.1. NCBI lineage: Eukaryota > Metazoa > Mollusca > Polyplacophora > Lepidopleurida > Hanleyidae > Hanleya > Hanleya hanleyi. Next base: position 5,361 of record JAVTVY010041668.1, on the reverse strand, counting down.
GGGGCAGTGAAGGAAGGTATTTGGGGTAGAGAGGGACCATCCTTGGTTCGAATGCGTCGTGGGAGATGTCATGTTGTAGCTCTCGGGGTGTACATCCCGATTTGAGGGATGTTCACGTCATCTGTGACGTCATCAGTAGGAGTAGTAGCCAAAGTGGGCGTTTTGAGGCAGTGAAGGAAGGATTAGTAGTCTAAAAGCCCATTTCGAGCCCTATTGACCTTGCGGCGCTATGCGCAATGAGTGTATGCGCGTGTGTGTGTGTGTGTGTGTATGTGTGTGTGTGCGTGTGTATGCTTGCGTGTGTGTGTACGCGTGTGTGTGTGTCTGTATGCAGGCGCACGCTCCTGTGATGCACCCTGTACCCTATAGCCCGTAGGGCGTAGCCCTTACTGTCCAGAAGTGTCACACTTCATGTGAAGTGTGCCTAGAAGTGCCTCTGAAGAGTACACTGAAAAGGCACTTCAACAACAGATAAAAATACTGGCACACTTCAAAGGTACTTCATTAGAAAAAGGCAGTAGCCAAGGGACTCCTCAAAGACACTTCATGGACTTTGTCAATTTCATAGCAAAAAATGATGGACTTCAGAGACACTTCTCAGACTTGGTTTCTGTTCAGCATAATCCAAGGTACTCCTCAAAGACACTTCATGGACTTTGTCAGTTCTTCAGCAAAACTTGGGGGACTTCAGGGACACTTCTGAGACTTAGTTATTGTTCGGCATAATCTAAGGTACTCCTCAAAGATACTTCTTGGACTTTGTCAGTTTTATAGCATAACTTGGGGGACTTCCTCTTACAAAAAATATCTTATAGGACCCTTTTGAAAAATCCTATAAGATTCTAAAAAAATCATGTAAGATTCTAAAATATCCTATAAGATTCTGAAAAAAATCATATAAGATTTAAAAAATCCTATAAGATTCTGAAAAATCCCATAAGATTCTAAGAATCCTGAATAATCCTATAAGATTCTAAAAAATGCTATAAGATTCTGAAAAATCCTATAAGATTCAACCCAATAGGATTTCTAGATTATTGGAATTTTCCCACAAACTGTTACAGTAACATAACATTATAAATTAGAACTACGTATATACAACTTTCAATGATATTAATTAGCTCTGGGAATATCCCAGCTTAAAGTTGGCCGATTTGATTTCACTCAGTGACATCAAATCTCATTTCAATGAAACCACTCAACATCAAATTTGTACTTCACAGTTCAAAACAGCTGCAACTGTGTAAAATATTCACATGTGGTTACTGACATATTACTCAGAACTGTGAACACTTTTTTGGATCTTTTAAAGTGATCAGTACCATGGGTTTCTATTTGAATAAAATAAAGATATTAATAATATCAGTCTCTCACATATTATTGTTATCTAAACAGTATCATATTAGATAAGAAATCTTCTTGAATTCAGATTTTATAATCATTCCAAATCCATGATTTTATAGTAAAATTGAACAAAATGGGAAAATATTTTAGAAGAATCAGTTCTAACATAACATAATGTCAGCAACAAAAAATGCCCATTAAAGAATACTTTATATTATCCTCTTCATTATTATCACTTGCTTAAATATAATATATATAAACTGTCTCGTCAAAATGGGTGGAGTTATCTGCCCTTGAAAATTTAATTGAACACCGGGGGCACCACCAGTCGACAACAAACAAAATGGCTGACAACTGCAAAAATCAGATGGATTTGTTCATGTTAAGCTAGAACTATGGAGGTTTGAAGAACTGTATTGCAGATGGTGATGAGTGCAGCTAGTGATATGGTAAGTAAATTATGAATATAACTATAATTTTTCTGTTTTTCATAACTTAATAAGCAAAGAACTGAGCTGAACAGTGATGTAGACCAGGGAGTATCAGCTAAGTTTCCCTGGACATACATTGACATAATAATGTACTTCACCTTATAATTGCAGTTAAATTTAATGGGTCATATAGCATGGCTTTCTCAAAGAAATATCCATATCTCTGTCTCAATATCACTTTCAGATCTACCCGCGGCAGGTTCATCAAGGCAGTGTGAATTGCCATTGTTATGATGTGTGAATTGTCAGCTTGGAAACCCCAGGCTTGGGGACCTCATATGAAGATTGGCATGCACCCCTGGAGGAAATCCCCTGAGGGTGAGATATTTTTATCACAAACTGCTTGTATACTATGTTCATGTCAAAACAGGTGGATTTAACTGGTTGGGGGGATGGTAGCTCTAAATAAATTATCTTGTTGTTTTGAACTGTTTATTGATTTATAAAAATTTTGTTCCTTGCAGAAGATTGTAGAATATTTCTATACCAGATTTTTGACAAAATGGTAAAGAAATATGTTTTAAAATATATTGATAATAAAATGTTAGCATAACCTATTTTTAGCTATAATCAGAAAAAGTATAATGAATTATGATTAGACTTTTCATCATTATAACAGGCTATATTTTCCTTGTCTATTGATTGCACTATTCATATACCTAAGCTAAGGATCTTCACACACTTCAATTGTACATTTCTACCCACATCTTGAGAAATGAGAACATTTCATTTCATACATTTATTTCATTTCAAAAATTTAAGAAAACAATTTGTAGTTAATAAGCATTTATTTGTTATTTGAAACCCTGTACGGAGATTTTGTTGAACCAGAAATTAACAAAGACAAATTATAAAAATTCACATGATTGTTTCTCTTCAATTCTAATGGCTTCTTACATTGTATACTTTCATATTCCAGAATACAGCTGCTACAAGGAACTCAGCTCACTTCAAGCAGCCACTCGACTGATGGGGAATTTAATGAGCACACCTAGGTATGGTTGATTTCTTCATAGTGTATATTGGTTAGAACGTCACACAAACTGTTTATCTCCCTTGTTGTATATCATGGAGTACTAAAGAAAGGATAATAGACATCTTCGTCAATCTTTTGTATATCGTACGGATGTGTTCCATTCTTTACCCTTGATGGTAGTCAACCTATTCAATCATCCTGAGTGTATTAAAAAAACTGGATTGCATGTCATATGGAACCATATATACAACTGATCAGGTTTTAATTATATGCATGTATTTATCGCCACAGGCCAAGAAGTCCACAATTCAGACTGGTGGGTTTCAGCAAAGGTTGGATTACGTCCAAGTGGACCTCAGGGCAACTAAACCAAAATATTCTTCGAAAGATCTGCTGCTTCAAGTTCAAGTTGGACAAGAACACAGTCACCCTTGAATAATAATACTAATACTGCAATAAATTCTCATACCAAAGACTGCATGTAAATACATACATATATAGTACTGTGCTGTATTTTGTCTCAAGGATTTGTGCTATTTAAACTACACGTTTCTTGTTAAGAACCATCAGGTTTATTGTAAATATTTTATGATGTACTGTTTTGTCTCACTCTCGGTGTTTTCTCTAAATAAACCGTTCTGTGCTCAAATATATATTTGTGTCTTCTTTTCCGGGAAAGTAAATATCTCGTGGCTATACATACCTTTCATTACACGGATTTGCTATGATACAAATAAGGTACTTCAAGAGCACTTCAGAAGTGCATATGAAAGGTATCCTTCCGTAGAAGAGTGGATGAAGTGCCTTGCCATATAAGGACATTGAAATGCCTCAAATATTCTAATTAGGTACTTCAAGAGCACTTCAGAAGTGCCTATGAAGGTTACTCTTCTGTGGAAGTGCCGATGAAGTGCCTTTGCAGTACTTAATTAACATATTTGAGGCGCACTTCAAAAGTACTTCCAAGTGACTTCATTGTGACTTCAATGCCCTTATATGGCATTGCTACAAAACAATACCCACACTGCAAGCACACTTCTGAATCTGAGCCTTGCACTTCAAGGTTAAAATATGGCCACACTTTAAAGTTACTTCAAAGTTACTTCAAAGACACTTCTGGACAGTAAGGGAGGGTACGCCACCAAGCACAGAATACATGTACTCTGCGCATGTCCATGTATTCTGCGCATATTCATGCACATGTACTATGTGCCTGTACATGTAGTCTGTTCATGTACATATACTGTCAATATACATGTTCCTTGTCCTTCTACATGTACTCTGTGCATGTCATTCTACATGTACTCTGTTCACAACCGGTGACAGAACAACAACAACAAGGATGACAGGTCAATGATTTTATTTTCCCCTCCAGTACATTATACCCAAGCTGGGGGAGTCGCGTTGGGTATGTTTACAATACAAGTAGCCTCTTGTCCAATCAGAGGCTGCCATTTGCATCTGTCATATTCGTTCCTGTCCGTTAGATGTATTATCGGCTGTTCTTGTCCAATCAGAAGTCGCCATTTCAGAAAGTTTCATCTTCGGCCATGTTCGCTCTGAATTGTTTGTTCTAATCGTCGTCAGGCAGGCCAGGATGCCGTTGAGGCGTATTCTGAGTATTTATCACTGCATGGGTGAATACATTCACCCGATGGGAAGATTCCGTAATTTGGTCACAAAGAACGTAACATTGGTCACCCTCTCTACGACCCATTGCAAGTTGGGGCGCTGTTCATAGGCCCATCCCAAGACATCCAATTGTTCCACTTGGTCCAGCATCATCTCTAGCGACGCCCGGTTAATGATGGTAAACGGTTGGTCAAATACCCGGATGTTACTGCTCGGGTAAAAGTATCGGATTTGATCTGTCTCCTTATGCTGCAGCACATAATCAAACGCCAGATTTAATTTGAAGGACGTAGCTTGGTCATTGAAGATGGCTTCCACGTAGTTGCGTAGACGGGTGAGGCCAGTCAGTCGGAAATTGTAGATATCTTGAATAGGGCGATGACGGTGGAAACAGTGCCGTATCATGGGCCAATGGCACCAATAGATGTCACTCACTGGATGAGCGTCCTGTAAGAGATCGCTGGGAACATCCATCGCATCTTCCAGAAAATGTTCGATGTTGTCAGGCGTCTGACTGGGAACAGTAATGCTAGGGACCGGCTGGATATCTAGGCTCTTCTGAACTGTGGGTATAGGCGGGCTCTCCGTGATCGCATCACCAATGGCATTCGTCTCCCCGGGCTCATCTTCACTAGGTCTGACCCTCATGGGTGCCTCTTTAGTGGAAAATTGTCGCTCATACCGTGGTGATGGACTATGAATCAAACGTTGGTGCTGTCTTAACTGACTGGGTCGTTTGAAGAGTTGACCACAACCGTTACATTGTTCCGTCGCGCCCTCGTGGAATGAGCGTTCGTGGCACAGTAAATGATCCTCCCGATTGAATGACCGGGCGCAGGTTGTACAAGTATACCGAGCATCGTTGTGGGTGGAGGCCTCGTGGCGTCGTAAATTATCTAGACGAGTAAACAGCTTCTG
>JAVTVY010041667.1:0-18442 GCA_036873755.1 Hanleya hanleyi | reverse complement strand
AGGATAAAATCCGTATTCCGTATTTTTTCAGGAAAATTTTTACATACACCCACCCTGGAACTAGGGGGAGATAACTCTATTGATAGACAAGCCCCGTTAAGCCCGGCGACCTATATACCCCTCATACCCATATAGGCATTTTCCCAGGTTTTTCGATAAAGTCCGTTTTCCGTTTTTTTTTTTTTTTTCAGGAAAAATTTTACATGCACCCACCCATGACTGGATGCCCCTTCACATAAGCTTCACATGGATACCTCATAGAACTCCATCGGCCCATTAGTGGCTCCCCTAGCTCCCAAAACGTCTATTTCCATACCCTTGGGCCACCGCGCATGCGCAGAAGGCCGATATATCAACCCCACCCCCAGTCCATTAGATGCCCATTCATGAATGCTTCACTTTGATACCTCACTCGACCCCATCGGTCCACTAGGGGCTCCCCTAGTTCCAAAAAGGCTATTTTCATACCCTTCGCCCACCGCGCATGCGCAGAAGGCCGATATGTCAACCCCACACCCAGTCCATTAGATGCCCCTTCATGAATGCTTCACTTTGATACCTCACTCGACCCCATCGGTCCACTAGGGGCTCCCCTAGTTCCAAAAAGGCTATTTTCATACCCTTCGGCCACCGCGCATGCGCAGAAGGCCGATATGTCAACCCCTCACCCAGCCCATTAGATGCCCCTTCACATAAGCTTCACTTTGATACCTCACTCGACCCCATCGGTCCACTAGGGGCTCCCCTAGTTCCAAAAAGGCTATTTTCATACCCTTGGGCCTCCGCGCATGCGCAGAAGGCCGATAGTTCAACCCCGCGACCAGCCCATCAGATGCCCCTTCACATATGCTTCACTTTGATACCTCACTCGACTCCATTGGCCCATTAGGGCTCCCCTAGTTCCAAAACCGCTATTTCCATACCCTTGGGCCACCGCGCATGCGCAGAATGCCGATATTTCAACCCCACACCCAGCCCATCAAATGCCCCTTCACGAATGCTTCACATCGATACCTCACTCGACCCCATTGGTCCATTAGGGGCTTCCCTAGCTCCAAAACGTCTATTTCCATACCCTTGGGCCTCCGCGCATGCGCAGAATGCCGATAGTTCAACCCCGCGCCCAGCCCATCAGATGCCCCTTCACATATGCTTCACTTTGATACCTCACTCGACCCCATCGGTCAACTAGGGGCTCCCCTAGTTCCAAAAAGGCTATTTTCATACCCTTCGGCCACCGCGCATGCGCAGAATGACGATATTTCAACCCCACGCCCAGTCCATCAGATGCCCCTTCACGAATGCTTCACATCGATACCTCACTCGACCCCATTGGTCCATTAGGGGCTTCCCTAGCTCCAAAACGTCTATTTCCATACCCTTGGGCCTCCGCGCATGCGCAGAATGCCGATAGTTCAACCCCGCGCCCAGCCCATCAGATGCCCCTTCACATATGCTTCACTTTGATACCTCACTCGACCCCATCGGTCAACTAGGGGCTCCCCTAGTTCCAAAAAGGCTATTTTCATACCCTTCGGCCACCGCGCATGCGCAGAATGACGATATTTCAACCCCACACCCAGCCCATCAAATACCCCCTCCCCTAAGCTTCACTTTGATACCTCACTCGACCCCATCGGCCCACTAGCGGTCCCTACAGATTGCCGAACACTTCCACGAAAACCCACGAGTTTGGGACTACTTTCGGTCCGCAGAGGCAGACCGCATCACCGCCAAACCGCATCACCGCGGAGAAATACATGCCCCCAAGGTCACGCCCCATTCACCCAGACCAGAAGTGACGTCATACCTGCGCACAACACTCCTGCGCACACCCCCCCCAATACCCCCCCCCCAATGTCCGAGTTGTCTCCCTTGCATCCATAGTGTAGAGATGGCGCCACGCCCTCAATTGTGACGTCATTTTTACATCCGGGGGAAACTCAACCGAATTTAGCTTTTATATACTACTCACATTGCCCCATTTGCACAGTACAGTCTTCCCGTACAGCGTCGCTGCGCCATTAAAAAAATGATCCCTCTTTTTTTGCACAGCGTCACTATGTTATTTCAAACTTCATCCCTCTCTTCCCCGTGTTAAAACCGAACAGTCCGTTTCTCCACAGCGTCATTGTGCCATTTCAAAATTGAAAACTTTTCTACAACGTCATTCTAAACGAATTTTCCTCTCGTCCTACAGTGCCACAGTGCCATTTGACAATTTAAGCCGATCTTCGTCTGCAGCGTCACTGTGCCATTTAAAAACGTAAACAATCTCTTCCTTATAACGTCGCCTCGCCAATTTAAAACTCTCTTTGTTCACAGCTTAATTACGAGCTAAATTACAGCTTAACTACGAGCTAATTGGCAGTCATCACTTGACATAATTACGAAGTATCAACTTGAACAGTACGCGCCTTCTCGCATTCTCGCATTCTCGCAATAGGGAAACTCTGCAACTCGACGTGGACGGAAGAGGAGGAAATCAATGTGATAATTACAGATTGTACACAGCTTATAGTAACTAAAAATATTATTAAACGTTGAAGAGGATGCCATCACTAGTTCAAAATTATTATACGTTGAATGATTCTTTTGGTACTGGCTTGCCGTTGAAGCGAGTAGTTTTCTACCTGGCTCAAGCATGACTGTGGACTGCGGTGTCTTGGGCCACTATCCGTCATCCGTTCGATTTTAGGGCCAATGAGTCATTTTTTTCATTGATGTCCGGTTAAGTTCTTATCAGGTAAAAACCAGGTAAAGAGAGTGGCTGTTATGGTGCAGTAAGCCCAAAGGCTTTCAACACAAGTATAACGTACCGACTGATGTTGTTCTTCTTGTTGATGTTCAACTGACTACCTAAGTCCCCTTAAACTTTCCCCCTCCCTTCACACCCTTACATATTAAACTAGTCTTCTGTGATTGTTTACATAGAGGTCTCCCATGGAAATATGATAAATGATGTTTCCACCACTACGACAAATCTGTATGAATATTGTCCTGTAGTTGCCGTGTCGCATATTCTATACAACTCCTTTGTATGGAAGCCGATAGCGGCCACTCGACTCTCTCTTGATGTCTTATTCAGTGGAATACTTGCCGGCTGATATCTGAATGATTTTATCCCGTTCAACAGCTCCCTTCGCTATAGGTCACAAACGGCAATTGCATGCTATGGGTCAATGATTGTAATCAGGACTTGACATCCGGCGAACATTGATTGGTCACCTGATTGTCCAGGAATGGTTTGTGAATTACTTTAAAATGTTTCCATATTTGACCCTCAAAAAAGTTAGAACTATCTTTTTATATTTCAATAGGGAAAAATGTGGACCAGTTTGATTGCCCACCTCCGTCGGGCGGGATGATCTTATCTCTGGCAGCCGTATCCCATGAAAATGTTGAGAAATGTGTACTGAATTGTTTTTATGTTTGAGCGGAAATGACAGGCTACTTTTTGTGGCGGATCATTTGCGGCGGAAAATAATAGGGATTTTAGTTTCTCAACAAGCGCTCAGACACTTTGCCACACAATAAGTAAGGCCTTCAACCTGAACTGTCTGCGTCTTCATTTTCCAGGAGGTTGGCGTTTCTGTGTACCAGCATAACCGTTTTACTCACTTGGTGTTTAATATATTCGTTTATGGCAGTTATGGTCCTATAATGAGATATTTTACATATATCCGAGTGTTTTTATAAAGGTAGGTTAAAATATTTGTGCGCATACCCCCTTTCTCTTGAAAATGATACATCTGATGTCTCCTGTAATGTATTGTAGCACATGTCTCATGGTAGGTAAATGCACTCGATTACAGACTGCTTGAAGCAAACACCGAAACAGTGCCCCATGATGCGACTGTACAGCGATCATCCATAGGCATTTAGTTTGAGTTCAGTTTCATGGTCCATACAGGAAATTCATATGAATAGTATTCCCACGTCTGACTTGGGGATAATTGGTCATTTCATTTTGGAAAATGTCATTACAGCATATCCGTACATTTTGTGATTAAAAGAAACAAGAAGCGTTGATTACATATTACGGAATACTTTGAGAGATATATATGCATTCATATACCAGGGCATCAGGTCCGTTATGCCGGCCGATTGGTAATACTCCTGTCAACTATCCCTACGTAATATGATTCTCGATGTCTTATATGCAAAATGGATCGCGGGGAGGGTAAACCAAATTGTCGCTTGTATATAACACATATAAGACATATTGTTTCAACAATACTAGCGTTTGAAACGTTATTCAGTAGTCAACCTTCGTCCATAAATAATTCTCGCGTCCATAATCGAAATAGCTTATTTCGTAAAACATTACAAGAACCAAATTACAAGTAGGTAACAATTTAAAACATATATAATCATTAGCTAATCTCTAGTGAGAAGCGGCTTACGGTGCTGAAAACATGATGATCGTATCGATTATTAATCGATATTCCGTTATACAAATGACTTTCAAGGTAAATGCAAAACTCAGTCGACGAACTTACCTCCCATTCCAGTGTTAACAAGTATGGCAGAGGACATATCGCCACCACCGGCTTTAGTGAACGCTCGCACCCATATCTCATAATCGGTCGACGGGAAGAGATGAGTCAGTTCGCAATATGAGTCTTCTTTTCCCCTCCGCACAGTCTGGAAAACACCATATTCCGCTCCCTTTATCATATAAAATATCGTGTATTGTACGATTTCTCCATTGCGATGATTTGTATGCGGGGACTGCCAAGTCACCTTGATCCTGGTGGAGTCAATGGATTCGGCCCGAACATCGGTAGGAGAACCAGGGACTGTACAAGTGAGAATATTTGAAAAAATGTTGAAAGAACGATGTAAGTAAAATCCACAGTTAAACACCACTTTTCAAGTAGAATGTAAAATTACCTTGAATAGTTCATTCGTCATTTTCGAACACAAATATATATGATGATATATATGATGTAAATAATGATTTTAGACATCTTTTTAGACATTTAGTCAGAAAAATTGCATTACAACATGCAGCTAATGCGACACATTTCAACCGAGCGTGATGTTAAGTGTTTTTGAAGTATCATATTCATGACTTTTGCATTAATATGCAGATTTGAACTATTTCTGTTTGTTTTTTTGCCATTAGATCTATAGTGGGATAAAATGATCGACAGGTACATTGCTGTCAACATTGTACATTAGTCTATCTTTTCGTCATGTCTAGTCATGTTAGAACATTGTAATTATACGGACCTGCATTAATTGAAGGTTGAATACTTTCAGCAGTAGGTAACCTTATTCGAACACTAATGCTATTCATTATGACAGGTTTGTATCTATCTCCAGTTGGAATATTCTCCAATACCGCCCGACGTACTAACTGTATAACATTCCGGACTCCAATATTAGGCAGTTACTATGCATGATCAGTTGCAGTCCAGAAGTGTAATATATATGTTGGCGTCGTGATGCTTGGGAATATCACAATACCTGACATGTGTTGCTACAAGCGAATTCAGAATATAATCTTGCCGTACTAGGAAATACGGCTGTACAAGGCTGAATGGACGATTGACAGTGAAAGACATATGACGGTTTTAAAACCATATCTATCGGTATGATCTCAGATGGACCTCCACCCACCTCGCCGAGGTCGATACTCTCTTCAATTGGATGCACCACTTATCGTTCATATAAAAAAATACAACCATTTTGAATCTGACATTTATGTATTGGATGTCTCCCGTTTTCGTTTGATAGTAACTGTATGTTCTAATAATCAATCGGACGTATTATCTCAGTTGTTACATTGGTAGTGGAGTATGACTGTATAAATGATCACTGCAAACGACATATCTTGTTTGCCTAAAATCTAAACGTGTTATGTTCTGATTCATTTTTCGCTTGACATACTTGCATTTGTGCTTATATATATCGGCGAAATGTAGCACTGAAACGTTATTTCTAAAGCTTCGTTTCCTTCTCATTGCACTACTCTATAATTAATTTGCCACGTTATTATTCAAACTGGATTTCAGTGGAGATAATGCTATTGCGCTACGCAGTATCTGTAAGTGATGTATGTCGTCCCGGTAATCCGATAAACATCTTCTATCCCGACTGGGTCTCGAGATTTTGTATCGTCTGACAGGGCTCTATGTTTTGTTCCACAGAGATATCATAGCCTTGAAGATATACCTGCAGGTGTATATACATTTACAAAGAACGAATTTGAAGAAGTATTTGATGTGTTAACGACCTGCCCAGTCCCCTGGGGGCCAAAAATGGCTCCCCTAAATATTTCTCTTATCCCTTGATCTAGTGGGTTGAAACTTACCACACTATACCCTGGGGTCAAGCTCTACCAGAAAATGTAGAAAAATCCAAGATGGTCGCTTTGATGACGTCACACTGACGTCATTTTTAAAAACAGCATTTTAGGTCGATATTTCGGTCAGATTTTTCGAACTTTTCATTTATGCAATTTCTTGGAAAAAACTGCATGATAAATTAGTAAATATTAATGTGATGTTAAATGAAATAGTTTTTTTGTCCACTTTTCATCGCGGAAAAGCAGAAATTTTGAAGAAAAATGACGAAAAGATGACATTTCTGGTACCCCATATTTCTGAAGATAGCGCTGAAAGTTTGGTAGGGGTGCCCCAAACCCCACACCCCCCACCCCGCCCCCAGGCCTGGTAGGGTTAATTACATGGGTAAAAAAATGTGAAAAAATAGTAGTAATTAATTTGCATTCTACGAAAGTGGTTATTACAGCACTGAATTACGAACTGATATTATAACAAATCTTAAGAGGGCTAATGATTTTATTTTGTATCATAATTTTAGTTTGCCCGTAGGTCTTGTATTAAACAATACATGTATGCAATACTCGCATACTTATCTTACAAACATAAAAAACATATATATATATATATTATGGAAAGCATGTTGAATACATGTATATATATATACTGACAAGCCGTAATGTGTAAATGCAGTGAATATACAGTCATAATCCTCCACGTTGCTGGTGGGGTATTTTTTTTTCTTGTGAAAACTCGCTTCGCGGAAGACACATCCTTCAAGTTACTGATATATGCCATTCTAATCGGAAAGTAGGACACATTTCTCAAAAATCGTAAATCTTTCTCCCTCATTTTCTTTGTGGGATGCGCTATTTACGTTAAATCGTTGATTTTCCGTATTAGTTTTCTGTATCAGCATCTATTGTGCGAGATTTTCTCGCGCATTAGTGTCTAAGAAATATTGATTTCAAAAAAGAAAAAATGCTCTGGTTTAAATTTCTCCCGGCTATAGCCTTAATATTCTTATTCCCTTGAAATGAAACTCGCATATTTGAGAATTTGATTCAAAATAACCGTTCGTGTCTGAACTGGGACCGCCATAAACAAACGGTCCGGCAAATTTAGGTAACAATTTTTAACAATTAAACTGGGAGATGATTCGGGAGAACAGCAATCACCGGAGGCTGAAATTCTTCTCTCGAATTGATCTGGGTGAAAAATGAGAATACAAATAAGTAGTGGATGACATATTCTTTTTAATCAGAACAAAATAACTCACTTATCAGTTTAACTTAATCGATCAATCTCCACACTACCGTATCATCACCCCTCCCCCCACCCCTCAACACATATACTCTCGTGAAAATTAGAAAATCTACTGTCCAAATAACAACCAAACCCTACCTAATAAGTTGTGAATATATACCAGATACTTGCTCTGCTGGTAATAGCAGACCACGAAATGCCTCTATTCACAGATGCCTGTATTCCGGTAAACAACTTACACTGATCAATTAATATGGTATATTATATTGTTCAATGTATAACAGGGCATATTGGTGATGAAAGTTCAACTTTGTGACAATAATATGTAAACGCAAACATCTACACACAAACTTGTCACCCGACGATTCAGCGAGATGGCCCGAATAGAAGAGATATTTGAAAGCTGCTCGATCTGTGTGTTATCGTTCACAGAAGAGTATGACATTGACACATTATTCTGGTTTTTCGTATCAACGCAATATTTGCCACATAACGTGCCCAATACCATGTCCCATTTTCACATGCGCAAACTGGATATACTACCCAATTACACTGGCTTGCTTATCATGCATTCGACATTCGTCTTTGTGATCTTTAGTTCAGTCCAATTTTCTGAAGTTTGTACTTTTTGCTGATGGACTCGTGTTCAACAATGATGGTTGTGAACCCAGCTAAAATTTGTCTTTCTAAAATCACAAGATTTAGGAATGGTGTAGCTATAGTCTCTTTTATTGAGAAACACTGGAAGTCGATTTTATTCTAGACTGCATGACAGTGCGCAGTTTGTCACCTTTGTCTGTTTGGTGGATCGGACGCGTTTTAGTGCGCAACATGTAAAGTTCCCGGCGATTTAAAATCTGCTGTGATAGGAGATCCATTCTTCGAATAAAAAGCTCCCAGAGGGTACATGTTTATACTGATGTGAATTCTTCACTTGTTCAAAACCCAAGTTAATACTTTAACAATAGAGCTGGGCAGACAGCACGGGCAGGTGCATCGAGAAGTGGTTCGTGCAGCGGTTCGTTCATCTCTACCCTAAATGTGTCTCTTTAGCATGGGGAGAGTTTTGGGGTTTCTGTGATGTTATTTAGAAACATGCAGTCATTACATTTGTCTGTGGGGTCATATGATTTTCTTTCCGCCGCCATTTTAATGTTGCGTTAAATTGTTGCCTGTACATGGTGATATTCTGCTGGAGGACATTTCTTCCCCGAGGTTAACCCTCTGTACAAATCACTGCAATTTTAGTTTTGTGACAAGTAAACATGGTGGAGAATGAAACGCTTGGTTGGCGTTGGGCCGCGGAGTTATTTGTTCTGAATACGAACTTGCATGTCATGTCATTCAATATGCCCTCCTGAACAGCTCCAATACGATCTTGCCTTGGATACAAATCATCAGCGGGATCAATGTTGGTTTGATTTTCTTAGAAATATGCAGTCAGTACATTTGTCTTTGGGATCATATGAATTGCTGTCAGTACGACGGCATCGTTTTCCACCACACTTTTAAAGTTGCGTTTAATTTGAACTGTCGATAACTGGTGTAAATATGACAAATATGGTTCAAATTATACCACTATTTATAGAAAGAGTCATTCATGGTAAATTTGGCACCTTCAGTAGTCCAGCTATTAACATATTTCCTAGCCTATAAAGACAGAGAAGAGAGTGGGTGAACGAACCGCTGCCGACCCACGTCTCAATGCATCTGCTGGGGTGATTGACGCAACTCTTTTGTTAAAGGATGAACTTGAATGCTGTGCAACTGGGGCATTATCCCTACGATATGACATGGTTGCATGCAGGACAATCAAAACTATGTTGACGCTTGCAGCCATACATAACTGGGCTACGCCTGCGCTTCAGTATTTATTTTGATTATCCACCATGTAACTGCGCTGGCTGTCGACAGCTATGACATTCAATGAAAATATGACCGAAAGAGTTCACATAATACCTGCCATCTCCCAGCTAATCAGCTCAATGGTAAAAAAGAAAGGTGGTTGATTACTCGTGCATGTGTGGACGCCTAACTTGCGATTTTGACAGAAAACTAATTGACAGATTGTAGAAGTAGACGTAGAAAGGTGTTGAAAATGTTGCTGTGTTGTCCCTGCGAAAAAGATATATATCTGATCATGTGAGCCGAAGAAATATTGGCAACACGAAAACCATGACATATTTCAGAAAACCTTTGGTTGATGCACTCGCATGTTTGCCTCACTAGCAACGTTTTTTTTGCAAAGACTTTTCCTCGAACAAGTGGCGATCATCAGTCTGAGAGGGCCTTAGTGTGACGGCTAAACTGTACTCGCACCAAAATAGCACATGTCAAGTGGTTAACTTGCGCGTTTCAAGCGAAACGAAATATAAGGATGATTAAACGCGTTTGTGAAACGCGTTTAAAGCGAAACGAAACGAAAGATAAATGAACATACCGATGATCAAACGCGTTTGCGAGGTATAAACGCGTTCTTTGAGAAGCATACGAAACGAATACAAAACGCGTTCAGAATCCTATGGAAACGCGTTTCAAACGCTAATAGGACGATATTATACGTGAAAACAACGGACACTGAACGCTTTTACCTCTGTAAAACCTCTCTCCACATTAATTCACCATTGTTTCGATCTGACTTTAACGCACGTGGACTGTGTGTGTATGGTGCGGAGTAAGCCTAATTAACCGGGAATCTGATGGCGGCCACAAAAGGGCGCAGATGGCTATTGAATTACCGGAACGACATACATGACTTATAGATATTTCGTTGCAAAGTAGCCCTATTTCCACTCAAGGGAGTTGGAAGAATACTATCGCAATGCTATCTAACTTTCCTTTTGAAAATGTAAAATCCAGTTTGAAATAATGACATGCTAATGTAGATTATTATTCTGGTACAATTCCCATGTCTGACTCACCATCTTCTCTTGTCTTGACGAGTATGCTAGGAGAAGAAGGACTACTGCCCGCCTCAGTCGAGGCAGTAACCCAGATAGCATACTCTGTCAAAGGGGAGAGATCAGTCAACTCATAAGATGTAATTTTGCATCCAACATCTTTATACTGGGCATTTTCTTCCAGGTTTTTCCTGTAATATATTCGGGAACCTACAATATCGCCGTTTTGTTTCTCTGCGAGTGGAGGTTGCCAGGTAATCCTGATTCTTCTGGAGTCCAATGGGATGCAACAAACATCTTGGGGAGGAACCCCTGGGACTGGAAGAGATAGGGTATATATGTAGGATGAATTGTAGAAAAATATACAGAACCCTACAGTAGTGAATTGTGAATATCATAAGATTTAGAAGATGATATGTGACGTTTACAATTTGGTTTAAGTTCTTTGTAGAGGCAGTTCAATGTGGATGTTACCCGTATCAGAAAACAGTTGCATAACAGTAGCTTAATGTTAGTTATAGACCACTTCCTGAAATCGCGCCCATCACAAACCATATTTGGGATAAGGGAACATTTCCTCGATATTTTATGTTGCTAGAGAGCTTGGACTTGTGACATTCTGCATATTAGGTCCTCTTCTACCGAAAGCAACTAACGGGTTTCAAATGATTATGTTATTGTTATTATTTATTATTATTATTAATTTTTAGACAATTTTTCTGGTTTCACCTGAAGTGGCAGGTTCTGTTAATATTTTGCAAGAAGTATTTGATTGCAAATGTTATCACTGTAGGAGAGCCGTTATATATCGGTATCTTAAGGATAGTTTCAGAACGGTTTCTGAACCCTGCCTCTTGTTGTCTAAACCCAAATTTGCGTGTAGGGTATAGTCGTTCCGATATTTCAGTTACCGATATTGAAACTTTCATGAAATGACAGGATATAACTTTTTCAAATGGAAACTATGTTTGCTATGTTCTGATTCAGTTTTTTCTTCACATACTCGTATTTGTGTATATCTCTGAAACGCCATTTCTGATGCTCTTTTCCTTCTTGTATCACCACTCGGTGATTAATTTTTCCTATGGGCTGTCAGATGTGAAATAGAGATTATGATTGTGGCATAATTCATAAGGCTGACTTACCATCTTCTTCGGTTTTGATAAGTATGGTTGGCGAAGGCGGACTACTGCCCGCCTTAGTCAAGGCAGTCACCCAGATCGCATACTCTGTCCACGCGGCGAGATCGCTTATCTCATAAGATGTAATTTCGCATCCCACATCCATGTACTGGTAATGGACATTTTCTTCCAGGTTCCTCCTGTAATATATACGGTGCCCTACAATATCGCCGTACAGTTGCCCTGCAAGTGGAGGTTTCCAGGTAATCTTGATTGTGCTGGAGTCCAATGCAATGCAGCGAACATCTTGGGGAGGAACGTCTAAGACTGGAAGAGATAGGGTGTCCATGTAAGATGAATTGCAGAAAAAGACGGAGCCCTACAATGGTGAAATACTGTCCACTGATCCCATCTGTTTCTGATAACAGCTTCAGAACAGTAGGTTAGTGGTAGTTTAGCACACTTTTTAGCCAACCCAATCACATTCGAAATTCAAATTTTGGGTGGTGATTCCTCGTATATTTTATTTTTAATTATTTCTAGAAAGCTATAATTTGTCACACTCTGCATATTAGATCGTTGTCGACCGAAAACCAGTTAACGAGGTTTCAAAAGATTATGGTTTTTTTTTTCAGATTGCTTTTTCCCCCAATTTTGCTGATACAACTCGTGGTGGCAGATTTGGTTAATATTTTGTCAGAGGTATTTCAATGCGAATGTTATCCATGTATGACAGCTGATATATATCGGTACCTTAACCCTATCTGCCCTGGGCTTTTTGGGACTTGTTGTGGTCTTGGGCGGGGGGCCGAAATGACCCTTGGGTCAAGCTCTATCAGAAAATGTAAAAAAAATCCAAGATGGCCGCTTTGATGACGTCACAGGGCATTTTTTGGTCGATTTTTCAGTCAGATTTTTCCGAATTTTTTAATTATGCAATTTCTCCGCAAAAACTGCATGATAAATTAGCAAATATTAATGTGATGTGAAATAAAATATTTTTTGCCCGATTTTCATCGCGGAAAAGCAGAAATTTTGAAGAAATATGACAAAAACATCACTTTTCTGGGACCCACGTGGCCGCTATCTTGAATTTTCCCATGATCCTCTGCTCGGGGGGTTATGCAAATAGACTCAAAATGACCCCAATATGATCAACTATAAAGTCACGGAGATTCAGCTCTCCATTATTTGTCGTTCCGGAGATAGCGCAGAAAGTTTGGTAGGGGGACCATTTCGACCCCCCCCCCCAGGCCAGGTAGAGTTAAGATTGTTACAGTATATTTCCTGAACCCTACCTCTTTCTATATTCTATACCTCTTTCTATATTCTAAACACAAGTTTGCGGATAAGGAATGGACCTTCCGATATTTTCATATAACTAGATAGCTGAAAATACCAAACTTAACATTCATACCGTTTTACTGAAGTGTCTATTTCCATTGATGCTCTGATAACACCACCGCGACGTCATATTTTTACTAGGACCAAATGAGGTGGCAAGTCCTGTAATGTTTCTTCTAAGAGGTACTCACCTATGTAAATATTTCCCACTGCTAGTTCTTAGTGCAAATGTACATGTAGTCATTGCGGGATTTCTAAAAACGTTATTCCTGCTCTCGTGTTTGTAAGCAACCAAAACTGTGACCACAAGGGCGACGCATATAGAGACAATTAGGGAAGATTCCAAGATGTTGCAATATTTCGGCTGGTTTTCATATTGTCTACCAATCGTCCCTACTTACCATCTTGGTCTCCGATTGTTTTTTAATCAAGGTAGGTGAAAGTGGCGTTCCAGCAAATTTTATTTTTTTCTCATTTTAACGTTATGACCAGATGATTCACCCGGAGGTGCCACCTGCCACTAGCAGGGAGCTGTCAAAGTTGTTTCATAGCCAGAAATAACTGTGTTCGAATACGATGTTTGCTTCTTCAAGAGCACAATTTTGGAAAGTGACGGAAGGTACCGATGCCAATATTGCATATCCGAGAGTAAAAAAAAAGATAGAAATGCGGAATATCCAGTACCATGTCTTTGAGTATTCACATTATCAAAAACACAGGATAGGTCTACTGTGGAACCTGATGGTGACAAGACACCCAGGAAACCAACAACAAGAAAACATGGTGCTTCGTCCCTAAATTTAGCTTCAGCCTGATTAAACCGAATATGTGAAGGAAATTGGTCAAGTACACACCCAAGCCTGAATTGGATTGTAAAATAAGCCAAATCAGAAACTGAGCGATTGGTCTGTGCCATACTCGACAAAGTCCTGTGATCATCTTTAGAGAGAAATGAAAAAAAAATGTGATGCAAAGAGTAGGCCAACATCGTATCCTCAGATGCAGATACGGATTATTTTATTGATTTCACTTCAATGAAATTAACTGTTCGATCAAGCCAATGCCACTATAATGATAAAATTAGGCACAAGCATGACCAGGTAGCTGGAAACATGGTCGGGATGGTGACGGATGCAACTAAATTCATTGAAGACGATTCTGTGCCACTGTTGGCTGAATGATGTTCAGATCATCTTACTCCACCTCATGACCACGGTATCAGCAAAACACATTAAGTTACACATTTCCTACAGGACCCGTTCTAATCGGAGGTCTGTTTCTCGAATTCGACACAACAGATCTTCACACGTTACAAACTGGGTTCGTTTTGTTATTTCATAAGCCCACGTGGTTAGGAATAATACTCACTTGGTGTGCAAATTTTTATTTACTTTGGTCACTCTTAAATCAAAGATGACGTTCGAAATGGTCGTCACTCCATATATGCAGATTATTTCGAGAAAAGTTATTGATATTTGTATGGTTTTTTTTGTTATTTGTCAGGCTGAGTGAAGTTTAGCTAAAATAAAGTAGTCTAAGCTGAATTTAACGTAACAGATATATATATATGGCTGATTATTGAACCCTATTTGAACGGCGGGGGGGGGGGGTATGCTTTTATTACCCAAGATTTGGGGTTGCCATATTAACAATGTAATTGAGATAAATGTATGGTGGATATATCACCATCGTGTAAATATATAGATACTGTTAATTATTGATTTGTTAATTGAACACAGACTGTAGTTGAGTTCAATACTGAATTGCTATATGTTACAATAGAATAGAAACAGGAACATCCAACTGGGACATTTAATAAAAATGTAATTAAGGAAGAGCTCCTGCTGAGAATGTATATGAAGCTGCCGCAAGAAATAGTAAATTTTATGTATTGTAAACTGGAAAACAAGGTATAACATGTGAAGAGTGCTCACACGTGTCGTCAGGGTTCATTTATTCATAGAGAGTATCAGATGTACAGTTAGCAAACCCAGAAAGTCCTCCTTTGCATGGCCAGTATTAAATGAAGTCTTGTCAGTGCTGAATCATATCTACTGTGACGTTATTGATCTCTCCGGTACTGGCCGATAACTTTGTCTCAATTTGGCAGGTAGACAATACTTTTCACAACAGGTTTTGATTGTGACAAATATAGAGGTGACTATATATCATATCTCAAGACGATCAACTTATACCATTAAGCGCACTCATAGATGCTCAGGATCAGGAAGAAATTCAAGATGACGGTTCACATTGTCCTCATCATGTTGCGTTTAGTAGTATACACACTGGGGGTACGGGGCCAGCTCCCGCTTGGGGGGCGAGCAGACGGCGTGGGCGAGCCCCGCCCCACCCCCCCCCCCCTCCTCTGCGCGCGTTGGGGTTAATCTACGCCGGACCACTTTTGGGTAGAAACATACTTGGCTATTGTTAATCTACGCCGGGGGTGACCGGACCACGGGGGGGAGCAAACCACGGGTCCCGGGGCCAGCACAGGGCATGGGGGAGAACGGATCACGGGGGCAGGGCCAACAGGGGGGCAGCAGCCAGGGGGCAGCTGGGTAGAAAACTAATTGGCAATAGTGTATCCCAGGGCCAGCACAGGGCAGGGGGGAGGACGGACCACGGGGGGCAGACCGGCGGGTCAAGGGCCACCACAAGGGGGCAACAGCCAGGGGGCAGCTGGGTACCGGGGTGGCAAAAGTGTATCTACGCCGGACCACTTTTGGGTAGAAACATACTTGGCTATTGTTAATCTACGCCGGTGACGGCGTGGGAGCGCCTAGGGGCCTCTAGGCGCGGGTAGCGGGTGGGTAGCGGGCCGGGTTTCCTTTTAGACATGCCAGCTGCACTGGGTATACCAACACAATGAGGCTGGGTAAAAACACCTGTCGATGGCTTACTTTGAGCTCCACGAAGCTCTGCGCTCGGAGGTGTATGGGAGAGTATTGTAAAGGTCACCTTGCCCGACTTCGGAAAGGTGGTGGCACAAAGCCCTGCATAAAGTGTGGGAAGGGTGTTATAAACCGCTTCTCTTTGTGCCAGGGTTGCGGATATGAGTGCGAGAAGGTTAAGGACTGGCAGCGAAAGCAACGGGTCTTTCAGGCTGAGTTTCGGCGATTGGCTGCAATAGACCCCTTCTGAATTTACTATTAGAGATACATTCACTATAGAGTATACCCATCTGGTAACATGACAACCATGGACGAATACATGGACGAATACATCGACCAGCTGTTGGCCGAGATGCAAATACCGGAGCCTGTTCAGAGTGTTGTTCACAACATCCTGGATGAGCCGACCCCCAAAGCAGTAAAGCAGCGCTTGCTAAAGCCCTTACTGCAAGCTGCTCCAAGCAGTCATCGACCGACACCTCCGCCTCGTAAGGTCAAGGAGAGAAAAAGGAAGAGGATTGTGGAGGAGTTTGACCCGAATCCCCCCTCCAAAACTTTCCGAACTACCCAGGACTACCAGAAGGAGATCCTAGACCTGCTCGATGTTGCAAGCAAGACAGACGAGCTTGTCTTCAGGCAGACGCCGTGGGCCATCGGAAACTACCTGCGGGGTTGGAAGATGGATGTGCCTGAAGATCATCCCCTTGGCGCAGACCTAAGAGATTTCTTGGAGGACGTGCGCCCCAAGATCCACCAGAAACTCACAGAAGAGATTCTAGCTCTCAGAGGAGTCAAGTTCCAGCTTGCTATTAGAATCCAGCTTGCAAAAGTGAAACATGATGGCAGCGTGGAGTACACAGAGCCTGTGTTCCGCCACAAGCAGGAGGCTGTCCTGCAGGTCAGTGAGATCAACGAGGTGCTAGACAGAGCATTTCCCAGCATCCAGGAGACGCTCGAGAAATGGACCCAACGAGGCTCAGGATGGGCTGTTGATGATATCAGAACGCTCTGGCTGGACATTGCCCGAAACCAACCTCTGAGGGTTGGCTCCTACATTACATTGCCAGCGGCGGTGAAAAACAAGCAAGCGGTCATCAACGTGCAGAACAAGGATCATCATTGTCTCCGGTGGGCCTTGAGATCTGCTCTGTTTCCTGTAGCCAAACACCCGCACAGACCTTCAAATTACCCAATAGATGATGGCCTGGATTTTACAGAAATTGATGCCCCCACACCCATCTCCCAGGTTCCAAAAGTCGAAAAACGGAATAACCTGGCTATCAATGTATTTGGTTGGGACAAGGGTGTCATTGTGCATCACCTCAGTAAGCAACCAGAGTACAAACCCAGGATCAACGTCTTGCTGACGCTGGATCGCAGAAAATGGGGTGGACACCTTAGCCTACGGCCACAAGGACGCTACCCCCGCTGGGGTGAGTGAGATGGATGCGTTTATTACAAAAGCCCTCTTCTGTTGTTGCTGGTCGCCCCGTTGGTCTCAAAGAGGAAAAGCTTCCCTCTGGTGTTGGCGTTCGGTACCTATACCAGGATGGCGAGCTGGAGGGTGGAAGACGTCGCGCACTTCTTTGAGTCGGCCATCCTCGATATTCAGTTGTGCATCCATGACGATGTACAGATAAACGTTCAATGCGCCGGCCGGCTCTGCTTCCTTTGTGATCTGGATGGTGATGCCCTCGCTGGCATTCATCACTCTTCGGCCGCTCCCATGTAGTCCGTCATCGTCCGTGACTCGCAGATCCAGCCATAGTGCATATTTTGTGGTCAGGAACTCCCCCAGGGAGACGTCTGCAAGATCCAGGTCTTTTGCGGCCATTGCAACCCCGGATTGGCGTTTACTACCGGCTGCGAACTCTTTCTTGGTCTCATCCCACAGTTGGTGCGCTCTCAGTCCTTGACTGTACAGCTGATTCGGCACCCCCTCGATGCACACCTCTACCTTCGTGATGAGCGGATTATAGAAGTCCTCAGTGTCGCGATTCCAGGGGTCAGGTTCTTCGAACAGCATAAGAATGCCCTTCATGCTGCGAGCGGGCACGTTCAGGTTGATGTTCCAGAGAGTGTCAGTTACGTGTTAGTTTACGGTGGCGGAGCACCCTGTCGTAGAGGATGGCTAGGCGTCCTGCATACTGGGTTCGGATCAATCTAGCGAGATCATTCTGCGTGACCATTTCGAACTCCAGGCAGACGTTTTCAATATTGTAACTGGCGGCTTCATCATCCTCTGCGACGATCACGCGACTGTAGTCGTTGAATGTCAGTTCGTACTCCAGACGATCACCAAGCGCACTTTGATAGAAAGGCATGTGGCTGTCCAGCAACTCGAAGTCAAGCGGGACAAAGAAGCGGTTGCCGTATGCCCGCGCTATGGCTTTATCTGTTTTCTTGTTTACAGCATTCCCGGCACCAACCCGAAGTTTTGTCGTGTTCTGGGTTCTGCCAGTATCTATACCCTGGTAGGCTGCATTATCGCGCTCTTTGGCTGTTTTCCACAGGTCGCGATAGCAGTAGTATACGTCGGAGTCGTCAATGCTCATAACCTCATTGCCGCTGATTTTGATTGTTGTCTTCTTTATGATTGCGCGGCCCAAATTCTGAACCACGGT
>JAVTVY010041666.1:0-19568 GCA_036873755.1 Hanleya hanleyi | reverse complement strand
CTACTGACCATCATGCTGGTTACATGTACGTCATCTCAGATCTACATCATATTACTGACCATCATGCTGGTTACATGTACGTCATCTCAGATCTACATCATACTACTGACCATCATGCTGGTTACATGTACGTCATTTCAGATCTACATCATATTACTGACCATCATGCTGGTTACATGTACGTCATCTCAGATCTACATCATATTACTGACCATCATGCTGTTTACATGGACGTCATCCTAGATCTACATCATACTAGGCCCTACTGACCATCATTCTGGTTACATGGACGTCATCCCAGATCGACATCATACTACTGACCATCATGCTGGTTACATGTACGTCATCCCAGATCTACGTCATACTACTGACCGTCATGCTGGTTACATGTACGTCATCCCAGATCTACGTCATACTACTGACCATCCTGCTGGGTATGTACCGAACATACCAAATCTGTGATTATTTTATGTTTCAATTACATTATGACTGACTCACAATATCTTAATTTTTGTTCCCCCTTTCCTCTTTCAGGTGGTGGCGAAAAAGCCTGACCCTGAAACCACTCTACTCCAGTATCTACGACAAAAATGTATCCTCATATTTGCTACTTTCTAATTCAATCGGTATCATTGAAAATACAACATGGACGTCATCCCAGATCTACATCATATTACTGGCCATCATGCTGGTTACATGTACGTCATCCTAGTTCTACATCATACAATTGACCATCATGCTGGTTACATGGACGTCATCCCCGATCTACATCATACTACTGACCATCATGCTGGTTACATGTACGTCATCCCAGACCTACATCATATTACTGACCATCATGCTGGTTACATGTATGTCATCTCAGATTTACATCATATCACTGACAATCATGCTGGTTACATTTACGTCATCCCAGATCTACATCATACTACTGACCATCATTCTGTTTACATGGACCTCATCCCAGATCTACATCATACTACTGACCATCATGCTGGTTACATGTACGTCATCTCAGACCTACATCATACTACTGACCATCATGCTGGTTACATGTACGTCATCTCAAATCTACATCATACTACTGACCATCCTGCTGGTTACATGTATGTCATCCCAGATCTACATCATACTACTGACCATCATGCTGGTCACATGTACGTCATCTCAGATCTACATCATATTACTGACCATCATGCTGGTTACATGTACGTCATCTCAAATCTACATCATACTACTGACCATCATGCTGGTTACATGTACGTCATCTCAGATCTACATCATACTACTGACCATCATGCTGGTTACATGTACGTCCTGCCAGATCAACATCATACTACTGACCATCATGCTGGTTACATGTACGTCATCTCAAATCTACATCATACTACTGACCATCATGCTGGTTACATGTACGTCATCCCAGATCAACATCATACTACTGACCATCATGCTGGTTACATGTACGTCATCCCAGATCAACATCATACTACTGACCATCATGCTGGTTACATGTACGTCATCTCAAATCAACATCATACTACTGACCATCATGCTGGTTACATGTACGTCATCTCAGATCTACATCCTACTACTGACCATCATGCTGGTTACATGTACGTCCTGGCAGATCAACATCATACTACTGACCATCATGCTGGGTACATGTACGTCATCTCAAATCTACATCATACTACTGACCATCATGCTGGTTACATGTACGTCATCCCAGATCAACATCATACTACTGACCATCATGCTGGTTACACGTACGTCATCCCAGATCAACATCATACTACTGACCATCATGCTGGTTACATGTACGTCATCCCAGATCTACGTCATACTACTGACCATCCTTCTGAGTATGTACCAAACATACCAAATCTGTCACAGTGTGGTTCATCATATTACTGATTAATGGAATGTACTTGTAGTCCTCGGTTGATGGTACATGTATGCCTAAAGCATGTCATGTTGGCTGAAATCAGTGAGTGATTATTTTATGTTTCAATTACATTATGACTGACAATATCTTAATTTTTGTTCCCCCTTTTCTCTTTCAGGTGGTGGAGAAATCGCCTGACCCTGAAACCACTCTACTCCAGTATCTACGACAGAAATGTATCCTCATATTTGCTACTTTCTAATTCAATCGGTATCATTGAAAATACAACCCATCACTTTGTTTAAACTCATCATGTCATTGTATGTTCAACTGATTTTCATACTTAAACTGTACGCTGCTATCATGGCTATAGGAATGATGAAATAGGTGTCCGCAGCGGGTCATCTTTCATTTGACCCTTTCTAATCAGGAATTAGCGCGAGCCATGGATACCCAACCTACTCTAGATTACCCAGTAGTGTTGCTCTATGACACCTATTGACACTGTAGCAGCTGTACCACTTACAGTTGCCCAGCCATGTATGAGACTATATTCCTGTCTGTTTGACAATCTAATTTTCCTACCATGCTTGCTTCGAGAAAACCCCAAGATTCTAAAGCTGCCAGCACTATGCTTGCCACGTTATCAGACATGCTAGCTTATTTGCACACAAGAGTATGGTTGCAAATGATCTACCACGAGAGTACACATTTAAAACTAAAGTGTTGAAACTTACTCATAAAGTGTTGAAATAACCCTTTAAGTGTGTCCACAGGGACAACACTTAAAGAGCAGTCCCTGTGGACACACTTAAAGGGTTATTTCTACACTTTACGAGTAAGTTTCAACACTTTAGTTTTAAGCGTGTAATTGTATTGATAACATTTGGTACATCATCACCTGCCATGAAATGAACTATACTCATAGAACTTTATCAATCAGCGTGTTATAATATGCAACATCATAAATGCGACTCGTTAACGAAATTAGGGTCAGAATAAAGCAACAAGTCTGGAAATAAGAGGCTTGTCAGTGTCAGGCACAAACTGCCAGTTCGTCAGCCACAAACTTCCTGATACAAGTACCTGACAAACTCTTCTATAGCCATAATACATAAATGTTTAGCTATACTTGTGTAACGATATTATTCCTAAATCTATACGATTGCATCACGTAAATACTTGACGTCATGTGACTGACTGGCTTCCCCATTTTTACCTCCGTCGATCAGACGGAGGTCTAGGAGCGCAACGTGATATCTCCCGCCAAATAATTGCCATATGGGGAACCCACGACTCGTGTGATTTCCAATAGGGATTGCTATGGTTCCCGACGAAATTTTGAAAAGTTTCTGGACACAATTGAATGCTTACGTCACAAAAGGTGTGTATCCTTTGCAGTGCTTCCACCGGGTCTCTTAATTCGAGGGTACTAAATTCGCGCGTGTACTTATAGCTTCGCGCTGGTACAGATGGCCGGTATGCGACGAAGACAAACCTGCGCTTTTATAAAAAGTAAATTTTCACGAAAGAAAAACTCGCATTCCGGATAGTATAATTGGAAACTTCCACGAGAATCTCTGAATCGGCAAAAAGATAAAGGACGAGTGTCATTCACCAGGATGCGAGTCGGAAGTGAGAAGTCAAATTCAAAGTCAGAGGTCAAAAACGTAAAACTCCGAAGAACTCTCCCGGCTTTTTCTTTTCTTTTTTTTTGAGTTGGGGGGGAGGGGGGAGATAGCGACTGGAAAAATATATCTTCCCATGCTTCAATCGTTATCTGTGAATCCGATCAACAACCTAGCCAGACAATCTGTCAAAAATTATCCGTCGTCTGGGTAAGGTTGAAGGGTAATCGGAAGCTCGGACTGTGATACAGGCAAAAACAGTTGCTGTTGTAGTCTAGAAAAATAACTGGCATGCACTCTATGGAGAAGGGCCTCGTGAGGCACAAAGTGCAATTTTGTTGTTGTTGTTTATCTGCAAATCCGCTCATCTCGATGGGTATCTTTCACTGGTTCTCACAGTTGCCTGGCCTGTGTTATATTCGGTGGTCGAAGTCTACGTATAGTTTTTTTCAATAAATTATGGAAATTAATACAAACATATATACAGATATTTTTTTAAATAGATTTTTTTATAAGTGTATTTCTCTTTCATCTTAGGCTCAATTAAAGTCATTCTCTAAAATGTGAAGCCGAGTTAATACAGTTTTTAATTATCTACCAAACCCTGTCCTCTATGACATAGAATAAAAGAGAAGTTGGGAATAGAACCGCTCAACACAGTCATTTCTAAACATCAAGTTGTACATAAGTATTTTTACTTACTCTGTACAAGCTGAGGGCATTTTTGTGGCTTTTGAAAATTTTGAGATTTTTGCGTGTCTGTCCATATTTAACTAAGCGACGTCCAAGCGAGCTAATGTACGCGCGTTATATTCATATCAAATATGGTGCGGCTTGTGTTCAATGAGGCTTGGAATGTTTATACAATTAATTTTCTTCTCACTGTTACACAATGAAATTAAGTTTCAAATCATTTGATTCATCTCTTCGATGTAGATTGTTATGTTTCATTCGAGAAAATAATTTTAAAAGATACATATGACATTTTCTAACTTTATGGCTGGAGTTGTATCACAAAGAGCAAACGGCGTAAACATGCTTTCCCATCTCACCCACGCTCATATGGGTATCGATCGTTCCTATTCGAGGACACACTAACTGATGACCTAGTTCAGAGCCAGTGATTTGCTCGCCCTCCACCCCATTGGATATCAGTTGATTTCTAAGGAAATAAACATTACACATGTAATGACCACCTGCCGAGTGATACATGTGTGAATCGGTCAGACATTTCCATGGATGCCAAATTCTAACTTAAAACAACCATGCCGGATTTCATTGCTTCACTGAGAATAATTGGATCTAACTTTTACAAAGCCTGCAGCTCCCAATAGCTCCTGGATCTAGAACACATAAATGAAGGGACCTAGTTTATCGGTGCTATGGCAAAAATATCATGTAGAATGGGATTGTGTGGATAATATCCTTGGAAGTTGAAGTCCTGCTGCATGCTTCACAAACATCATCAAAAGTGAAAATTATCTCCCTTGACCAGGTAAGGACTTGAATGTGTGTCTAAAATGATTTAGCTTCTAGAAACAGACTTCACTTCAAATTTTAATTCCAATTCTGCTACATGTACATGTATAAAATACATACAGAATGAACTGCATACATAATAACACAAAGAATACCTGGGTAATATTACAACAATACCATGGCGTTATATATTGTTATGATTGACTTAACTTTAGCTGCTGAAGATATTTCTAATTTGAGATCAATGAACAATCATACTAGATTTCATAACTTCATTTATTTTCACAATAAGCAACATAATCGAGATTAGCAAGTGAAGTTTTAAAACATAATATAATAAACAGCATGGGTCTTCTTCAGTTTATTGTAGACAAAAATATCCATGAATATATGTTACCATGATTCAGTCATGATATTACCTGTAATATATTGATGTCGACAAGGTATAAACATAATTATTTGATAGTATTACTAATTGTATGTTGTTTATGATTAACATGAACTTTTTATTTGCTGCGTGGAATTCAGTCATTTGTTCCATAGGGGCAATATTCTCATCAGTCATCACCATTCAATGTGAATGTGATACATGTACAAGTCCATGGTCATTGATACAGTAAGGTGAAGGCGAAGGTGACCTGTAACACCAGTATACAAAATTATACCGAGCGCATTGAATCCTCATCATATGATGTTGAGACAGATCAGAACGAAGTGTCGGTAAAATCAGGTGTGTTTTGAAGAGCATTCTCTCATCAGTGATGATGCTATACTGTACACATACAAAATATGAAGTGTTGATGTGTTGGGCCTATAGCACAAAATCACAAGCAAGTTGGTACAACAACTAGGCACACGGTGTCTCATTTCTGCCGCTAACGTGTCGATTTGGGTGAGGGGATCCTCTCAGGGGGAGGTGGGGGTGGGATGGGGCCTAATGTCTCAAGCACTTTTCCAGGTTTTCCATCAATATACTCTATTCCATACCCCAATATTTCAAGCACGTCAAATCAAACAAAAATTATTTGCTGGGAATGTGACTTTCACATCCCTGTCTGGACATGCTAGTGAGGAACCCTCAATCCCAGATTAATTACCATTGATGAAGCTAACGTCCAACAAATGCAAAATTGAGCTTGGCATCCGGCCGTATGTTATTCAGTGATGTATTACGCTACGGACCCTGTTGCCTCGACGGAGGTCTTTGCGCTCATCCAGCGCTTGTTTCTATATGCACTGCCATACATGCTAGCATACAGTTGTTCTACATAAAAACTTACGGCCTTCTAAGTTTCCACAAACAGCGATACCATAGTCAACTTATTGTTGTCATATCATAGAATATTACTTTATTCCAAATAAGTTCCCTCTTATTGGAAAGTTAGTTTAACTAGCCATATGAATAAATTATGACTGGGACGTAGCTATATCTGTCATTTAGAGGCATGAAGGAACACGAATAATCAATTCGAATGCAGACCAGACGCTAGCCCCGCGGGCAATACAGAAAAATACTCTGGCCGATAACACACCAAGGTGGTCCATGGAGAAAAACTGGTCATTTATGCGACCTTCTAACCCAGTCAATAAATGCTGATGAGTGAGTCATTATTTTGGGTGAAGGCAAAAGTTAATTGTCGAATTATTTAACAAGGAAGTATCTTTGGATGATTAATCTGTGTTGGATGAATTTTCATATGAAAGTATAACAAGAAAACCGATTAAATGGTTATAGTTCAATAATTACGTCCTGCCAAAAGAACACTGTACATTCAAGTTAGGTTTTCGCCCAGAAATGAACAGCGATTCCTTCATTTTAAGTCTGTACTCTGTGTTGCTTGAATCTACAATAGTGCATATGCTCTTTGATGGATTGTGACCAAAAGATAAACAATGTTGTCTAAATACTGAATTGTTATATTGGTTTGAACATATGTTATGTTCGTCCATTCTCTGAGAAACATGTCTAATTGTCTCACCTATGTATTTTACATGGCAAACGCCACGCTCTATTTGCTAAATGATTTTGCTGCGTAGGTCATTATCTTCCAAGTCTTTATAGTTAAAATAAGACCTTACGGTACAAGATATATCAGAGCAAACAATGATATTAAGACATGGAACTAAGTTGGTAATGGATCTGAATTCTCTTCTAAGTCGTTCAGTAGCAAACGTTCACTTGCACGGATAACGATTAAACAGATATAGGATCTCAGTTATTTCCCAAAGAGGATAAGCTACAAGAGAGGACTATATTGGGGTGATACAGCATTAGGGTGATTCGGCATGATAACAGAATCGATTTCTGTGAGTCATCCCACTCGAGACAGTCCAGGTCAACAGGGATCTGCCAGGTTAAGATATATGAATTACACATATGCAAATACCAAGTGATGAGCAAATATTTGACCAATGGGTGAGCATAAAAATGACGACATCCCAAAGAATAGAGAAAGGCTTTAGGCCATTTGACGACTATAAAGATAAACAGTGGGCGAAAATCAGGGGACTTTTGCAAGACACATTGTGGGAAAACTTTCTCTGCGTGGGACACTTTGTGACACATATGATGGAAAAGGCGAAGGTTGGCATCGGTTAACTGGTCTCTAGGTTCCACAGACCATTGCTAGAAGTTCTGAGAAACCGCCATAGGACAAATGTGACATCAGGTAAATATGCTAGACTTTTACATGCGGTACGGCCGTATAATTATACTTAATTAGGGATATGGCCCTGTTTTAGAGGGGCGACTTGTTGTAGATAACAATTACATATCCATTTGGAAATGAGAGTGTTGTAAGTCTTATATGATATTGGTGATAGATATAGTAAAGAAAAGAAATCATTGACAAACCGTACAAAATGACTTGTTCACTTATTTGATCTGAAAGTAGAGTAACTACACGGCAGGGCAGATATCGTTTAGGCCAGATCCTCACTGCCCACAGCGCTCGATTTCTGGATACCTCTTTGCAAAGCCAAGCGAGTTAATTTGTGATGCGGAGCCTTCTGGCCTTCCGTATATAGCCCATTTGGGGCTATACAGGGGGAACAACAAAACGGCCACATGGTGTTGGAACCTATTCGGGCAGATGGTGGATTGGTTTTGCGATTTTTGCCGTGACAGTACCAAATTTTAGAGATTTGTTTTAATCCATAAGTCATGATTTCTTTATTACTTGGTGGATTGGTGCAGCGGTTTTTGCCGTGGCCGTGCAAAATTTTGGAACTCATGACTTATCAATTGCTATCTCTGGTGTTTGGTGATGATGGGAGAGATAGTCCCGAGTTTAGGAGAAGAGATGTACAGGATATAGTTGTACGTGACGAAGGGGTTCCTATAAATCAAGGAGTAATAAATCCGCAGCCGGAATTTGATCAGGACATAGACAATGACCCGCCGCAGATATTGCTGAATGATAATGTAATTCAGGGGGAAGAACTTGAAGAACCCGTGATAAATAATGAAGTTCAAGGAGAGGAACCTGAGGAACACTTACAGAACTTTGATGAGCCAGTAGAATTAGAAAATCTACCGGAACAATTAGAAAATCTTGATGAGCCCTTAGAAAATATTGGGGAGCACTTACAGAATCTTGATGAGCTTTTACAAAATCCCGGGGAGCCATTAGAAAATTTTGCAGAGCCATTAGAAAATTTGGGGGAACCATTAGGAGATCCTGTGTTAGACCAGGAACCTCTTGATAGCGATGACGAGCCAGAATTTGCCGACCCATTCGAGTATAACCTTTTTGTAGATGAATTAGTTGATAATCAGGATTTGGTAAATGAACTTGTTGATAAGGCTATCATAAATGCAGATCTTGTACATAACGAAGAATTAGCTAAGGATATGATCAATGCCACCCTCCCCGAAAAATTCAGTGGCAGCGCGCATGAGGACGCTCGGCTTTGGCTACAGAAATTCGAAATCTTTTTGAATTTAAATGGTATTCACGATAATCAAAAGGCACAATATTTTCAGCTCTTAACTAAAGACGCTGCGGGTATATGGTGCGCATATTTACCCGACGCACAGCGCGAGGACTGGCCACGATTGCGCCAGGCGTTTGAAAATAAATACTTAAACATAAGACAGTTGTTTAATTTGGAGACGGCATTCTGTGCCTTAAGGCAGGGCTCGTCACAGGCGACAAGCGCATTTATTGATTCAGTGTTAGCACTGGCCTGCCGATTAGGGAAGACGGATGACGTCACTAAATTGCAGATTATCCGAGGTTTGCGACCTGAAATAGGGTGCCAAGTGATCATGCAGAATCCGGCTGATTTGGAAACTACTATACAGTGTTCGAAATTAGCGGAAATCTCTACACAAATGGCACAAGCAAACCAGCCACGGTCAGAGACATTAGGAAATTTAGAAGTCGAGATAGACCAACTTCGGGGACGGATAGCCGCTATTAGGAAAGAATTACAAAGAAGGTTTAACGAACCGGTACGACAGAGGTATGTTGCCGATTTTAGAAATGTGGATCGGAGGCCTTATCAAAAGAGACAATACCGGGGGTATCAACATAATTTTAGAGGTAATGGATATTACCAAAATCGAAATCGAAAGCCAACACGCCGCTATTATTATGGATCTAGTGGAGGAAATATGTATTTCTATGACATGAGATGTAAAGACCCAGATATTAAAGTTGGAGATATTGTTTATCTATGGTTACCAGATACCCCTAAACACTTTTCGAAAAAGTTAAATTCGAAATGGGTAGGTCCTTTTAGAGTCGTCACTAAAGTTGGGTTATTGAACTTTAAAATTAGGAATGTTCAATCAAATAAATTGGTCGAGAGTATTGTCCATAGCAACCGATTGAAGAAATGTGTTAATCGCCACGTGGGCCCTACAAAACCTTTGTTGGAACTTGTCCAGATTAAGGATAATGACGTATTTGCTATTAATGAAAATGAGATACCAGAGGATAACTTTGTAATGAAGGGGACTAAGTTAGTCGAACCGTTACCCGTTATCCCTGAAGATTCAGAAACTATTGTAGTTAGTGTTGAGAAGCAAAATGGAGACGTAGGAGTGACCCCCACGCCCCAAGTTAACGAGACCGAACAGGCTCAAGACATTATTCAACCCGATCAGATAGATGATCTGGGACTTTTTGAGAATGTCAGGCAGCCAGTCCAAAACAGAGAAATGATTGTGGACCGAGGATATGTTGTGAGCAAAGAAATAGTTACACCCATGATACCCAGGCCAACTGATGAAGAATTACTGCAAAATAAAGTTAGGACAATTGAGAATGTCTTAAAAGGAAAAAAAGATGAAAAGGAGAAGATCCATTACTATGTGAGATACACAGCTCAGACAAATAAGAAAATTTGGACTTGGATTCCTGAAAATGAATTATCTATCGAAGATAAAGAAATGATTGTAGAGAAGAATGTTCGTATCTTAAGACCAGCTCCAAAAGGTTATGTTTAAAGACTTAGTAGAACAATGACTCACCAGGGATGAATGACTTCTGCTCCTATCCTCGTAGATTAATGTGTATATTAATGAGGGCGGTTGTTATGTTTTAGTGAGGTGGCAATTTACCTACAAACTAACTATCTGGATTGTATTTTCCGTTCAGAAAATTTACAAACTAGGAGAGAAAACATTGAACCAATTGAGATTGAATTAATAGTGGAGATAATTCGTTGTATGATTGATAAGAAATTCCCAATGATAGTTGAGGTATAGTGATGATTTTGGCCATGGATAAAGGTCTATTTACACTATGTCAGGGTACTCTGTCCGTGATAACTATGGAAAAATGACATGTCTAACTAATGGAAGTAATGGGTCATCAGAGAAATGATGAATGATGAAGTATTTAATGTAAGATTTGAATAACAATCAGATATTGAATTAGTGAAATGAAGAGGGTTTGAGATAAAATAATACTTCCTACTGGATATATGGTGAATTCTGATCGTACGCTGACGGGTCGCTCCCACAAGCTGATATGATAAAGTTGTAATAATTGCGATGTCGAGTTTGTGAAATATGAATTGAGTAATGAAAACATTTGACAATGAGGAATTGAAGTGTCTGATATCTGATGTTTGATGATAACATTTACGAATTGAAATTTTTGGAGGTAGCGTTGCGGTGGTAGTGTAACGACATTTAAAATCCACGAGACGTGGCTTTGTTCTGAATTTCGCTACGGCGTTGTGCCAAAATCAGTCATTTTATATAGAGAAACATGGAAATATGATGAAATCGTTTGCCCTAACAGTTAGTTGTGGCTCGGTAAATAAGTGTACCGAAAATTAATTGATATAGCTAGGTTGAACAGCCTAATTGATATAAATACTTACATATATGTTTCCCAATTGATATGTGATATTGGGCATGAATGAGTTTATTCCTTGTCATGAATATTGGAGAAAATTTATCCTATCCTCAGCGATTGGTTTGTATACTCACGGAGGAAGGTAGCCATATTTTGTTTTTGTGGCCCTCCACAGACAAATTGGTCACCTGATTCGATGGATTCTATTTAGTAATTCCAGGGTCTAGGACGAGAGTTTTCTTATGTTGCAATCTAGATTTGAGGTTTTATCGGCCGTACGCTTAGTATTTATGAGGTATGAAATGTCTGATTAATAGATATATGATTTCGGATAGTATGAGCCGTTCGTAGGATATGAAAAATATTGGATTTTTGTGTGGTTCATTGAGATAGCGACCCATTGAGAACTGATGTTAGCGATTCAGGACTTTTGCAGTTCGGAATATAAGTGAGAATACATCCTACTGATATTTCTGAGTCAATTGGGACCTTATATATATGGTTATCGATACAACAGAGAGACTAAAATTATACGGAAATGTGAGTATAACATATTGTTGTGGTTTTTTTCAGATTGAGACGAGGATACCTGTGTGGTCGGTGTTGTCCCGCGCATTTCAAATTCACAAGCATTTAAATTCCACAAATTAACTACTGGTACGAGTCAGTCTGTGGGATGGCGTTGAGTTCACTGCAGGTCCTCAATGTTATTCCATATGCATATGTCACTCGCCAGTTGTTTAATAGTCGGATAAATGCCCAACTAAGTTATTGAATCCCTCTATAACATAATAAGATCAATGAAATTAATCTCACTACACATGTTTTTCTCTTCCAGGAGACCCTTAGAATAATATTGATTCCTGCGTCTGTCCCACTCAATATGCGGACTGTCCCCCATAGATCAGCTAAATTACTGTCGGGGATTGTTAAAAGCATTGGAGACTATTTGCGATTAGAATTATCGATCTTTCCTCCACAACGTTTAATGGTGGTGCTGCTTGAAATGAGTACAATTAAATAAATATGCTACGCGAATATTGTTATATCGAAGTTTATCGAATTATATAACTCGAATTGAGGTGCAGGAGAAACTGGATTTGCATTTAATGTTTTCCTGCTCAGGCAAGCCTAGTCATAGGTCTCGCTTTATTTATTAGTTGCCTATTGTTGTGCATATTTGTAGAAAAACGTATCTTTGTGGTTTTGGCGACTAGAGCGAATCAGTGTTGTTGGTAATGCCAACCTATTTTTGAGATGTGATCTAAGTGGAAGTTCAGAAAGTATATTTTCCTCTTGCTATTGCTATTCAAGAAAAAGAGAGAATTTATGAGTTATTGAAATGATGAATCACGGTTTCCAGTTGAGCCTTTTTCTCTGCCCCTCGCGCCAATATTTTACAGCTTGTTGATGTGCATAGATGGTCGCATATCAGCTTGATGGAAGGGCAATGAATACCCCTTGCTCTTACTTCTTTGGACCTAGAATATCACCCTTGAAGATGTAATCCATGCTAACAGATCGGTGGCTCATAATGCTGTTTTGAAAGGCGTTCCTTCATTACGCATATGTCGAAAAAAATGAGTTATTCTCGCTATCTCGACGCATGTTGAACATTACAAGGACCTTGTATATATTGTGTGTCTTTGGATCTGACTTATTTTGGCAAGTGACCCATACACAACTGTATGCAGAGGCAGCCAAGTTCGCCTCCTTCCAAAATCACGTCATTTAATCAAAAGTCCTTTGAATTCTATATATGAAGTCTAGTATGCCTTTTATTAATATTCGTATTATTCATTCAAATGTCTTTATTTGACAGACATTGAAAATTTAATGATTATCTTCTTCATACGTATTGATTACCAATTTGTAAATGTTTTGGATTTCTGATGACGTTGTTGTCCAGTGTTTTCTCTGACCTACAACTTGAGGCATCTTTTCTTTTATGGATAAGATATCCCGAGTTCAGTCTTGTGCTCCTCAAAGGAACACACAAATAATTTTAGTGTATAAGATAAGTTGGAATAGTGAAATGGTCGGTAGAGATTGATGTTGTGGGTTCTTGTTTGATATTAATGCATAGCATGTTGCTTGGGGAAGTAGGTTTGGTAGATGTCTGAGGAAACACAACTTACCTGTTTGCACTCCATCGTTGTTTGATGATTCCAGTATGCTATAATGTCCAAGGAATTTATATGTCATTCTCACTGTTCAATAATCCTTCAGCGTTGTAGACAAAATATTGTTTTGGTGTATTCATGCTTAATTTTATATTACGTGCGATGTTCATACGAATGGAAACCATGAATCTTGTCCACTATTTAACGAATTATCACATGGAAAAGGGCTATGTACAATTTTTCCCATATACTCCAAATTCCACTTCTGTGTGTATCACATTTGGTACATTTTCCCTGAAAAAACTCTTCAATCTTATGGTCAGACACTAGGGAATTATTTCGTTTTCGAATATACCATTGTAGATCTTCTCTTCCATGATATGTCTATGACACGGATAATTCAAGTTGTAATATTTTCAATTACATGTAGACTATTTACTGTGCTATTCCTCTTCCATTTCCATGGACTAGGGTCGTTATACGAATACCGGTTTGGTACACTAAGTATGTGGAGTCCATTTCGATGGTTATTTAATCACTTCCGGTAGTTCATTTCTCTTATCACTTGAGGGTATATGATGATACCATGATTTGGTCGAGTCATCGGCTTCATCAGGTGTCGTCCCACACCTCTGTTGAATCAAAATTCCAAATTCCAATCATTCTTATGAAATGTGTAATCGTTGGTACGTTCTATTATCGAAGCACCTTGCTTTTCTGGGAGATGTATTCCCATAAGCAGTGTCTAAAATTCAATGATCGACTGTCTTTTTGGTAACAGGAGCGACGTTTGGTCTGAAAGGCACCAACAGAGAAATTGTTAGATAAACCCCAATTTGTATATCGATTTGTTAGTTTACATATACGCAAGTTCATATACATGTATGATTTGATTACCATTAGATCTATTTACCTAGAACTCCTAATGTATAAGGCTTCAGCTTTTCACTCCTAACGTGTTTCATATCACTCACCTACAGGGAACTACATCCCGACAGCACGGTCGTCTTTGATGAAAAATTTAAGCGTACTCTAACCATTATTAGACTGTAACTGTTTTGATATGTATCTTTCTAATTGATCCATAACAACTATTAATGCTTCGATCTAGTGATGATAACTTGCTGTGGGCGTATGGTCCCTGTATTCCATTCGTTGTACAGACAGCTATTTCTGTCTGGCGGCACAGCGATGTACAATATGGGATAGCTAGGTCTCATTCATCCTTGTTTTAACAAACCTGTCCTGAGGCTCAAATTGATATGTTTCACATTAGCCAGGCAGTGATATCACGATAAAATATGCAGTAGACAAATCTTGTGTTCTCTCTAATTTAGTTACACGAGAGTTCCTGACGCGTGTCAATGCTCACACGCTTGAACACGTTTTATCTTTCCTTCAGGACATTGTGTCTCTATCACTTTAATAATGTACGCGGTGTAGTATACATGGAGTAGGTTAGGTTTACACTGACCTTTCTCTGGTTTTCGCATATATTGTATAATATCTTGTACTATTGATTCTCTCTGTATGTCAATGTCGTAACAGGCCAAACCAAACCATATTGTTGGTTCCGGTATTTTCTTATTCTTTTAAATGTACTCGTTGTGCTCATGTCACGTTTTTCCACAACGATTTTTCAGCCCTGTAGTCGGCTTCTAACTCTTCAACCCTGTTCCAGTCTACGCATCGCCTCCACGAGGGCACGGCTGATCTCCACACCCGAGATCTTGGACACGAGCAATTTTCATACGCACAGAATTGCCTCCGACACGGATGCCCTCCCCACCCGAGATGCATCACACCGACTGGCGTCTTCATGGTGCCCATCAACGACTCAACCCCCATGTAGCTCTATATTACATATTCTATATTACATACTCTATATGTTATATACTATAACAACTATTTGGTTCACGACTTTTGAGTTCTATTGTTTTGATGGTCCTCTTTCCAATTTCGGGGTCCGAAATTCTTCGAACAGGGGGTATGTCATATCATAGAATATTACTTTATTCCAAATAAGTTCCCTCTTATTGGAAAGTTAGTTTAACTAGCCATATGAATAAATTATGACTGGGACGTAGCTATATCTGTCATTTAGAGGCATGAAGGAACACGAATAATCAATTCGAATGCAGACCAGACGCTAGCCCCGCGGGCAATACAGAAAAATACTCTGGCCGATAACACACCAAGGTGGTCCATGGAGAAAAACTGGTCATTTATGCGACCTTCTAACCCAGTCAATAAATGCTGATGAGTGAGTCATTATTTTGGGTGAAGGCAAAAGTTAATTGTCGAATTATTTAACAAGGAAGTATCTTTGGATGATTAATCTGTGTTGGATGAATTTTCATATGAAAGTATAACAAGAAAACCGATTAAATGGTTATAGTTCAATAATTACGTCCTGCCAAAAGAACACTGTACATTCAAGTTAGGTTTTCGCCCAGAAATGAACAGCGATTCCTTCATTTTAAGTCTGTACTCTGTGTTGCTTGAATCTACAATAGTGCATATGCTCTTTGATGGATTGTGACCAAAAGATAAACAATGTTGTCTAAATACTGAATTGTTATATTGGTTTGAACATATGTTATGTTCGTCCATTCTCTGAGAAACATGTCTAATTGTCTCACCTATGTATTTTACATGGCAAACGCCACGCTCTATTTGCTAAATGACTTTGCTGCGTAGGTCATTATCTTCCAAGTCTTTATAGTTAAAATAAGACCTTACGGTACAAGATATATCAGAGCAAACAATGATATTAAGACATGGAACTAAGTTGGTAATGGATCTGAATTCTTTTCTAAGTCGTTCAGTAGCAAACGTTCACTTGCACGGATAACGATTAAACAGATATAGGATCTCAGTTATTTCCCAAAGAGGATAAGCTACAAGAGAGGACTATATTGGGGTGATACAGCATTAGGGTGATTCGGCATGGTAACAGAATCGATTTCTGTGAGTCATCCCACTCGAGACAGTCCAGGTCAACAGGGATCTGCCAGGTTAAGATATATGAATTACACATATGCAAATACCAAGTGATGAGCAAATATTTGACCAATGGGTGAGCATAAAAATGACGACATCCCAAAGAATAGAGAAAGGCTTTAGGCCATTTGACGACTATAAAGATAAACAGTGGGCGAAAATCAGGGGACTTTTGCAAGACACATTGTGGGAAAACTTTCTCTGCGTGGGACACTTTGTGACACATATGATGGAAAAGGCGAAGGTTGGCATCGGTTAACTGGTCTCTAGGTTCCACAGACCATTGCTAGAAGTTCTGAGAAACCGCCATAGGACAAATGTGACATCAGGTAAATATGCTAGACTTTTACATGCGGTACGGCCGTATAATTATACTTAATTAGGGATATGGCCCTGTTTTAGAGGGGCGACTTGTTGTAGATAACAATTACATATCCATTTGGAAATGAGAGTGTTGTAAGTCTTATATGATATTGGTGATAGATATAGTAAAGAAAAGAAATCATTGACAAACCGTACAAAATGACTTGTTCACTTATTTGATCTGAAAGTAGAGTAACTACACGGCAGGGCAGATATCGTTTAGGCCAGATCCTCACTGCCCACAGCGCTCGATTTCTGGATACCTCTTTGCAAAGCCAAGCGAGTTAATTTGTGATGCGGAGCCTTCTGGCCTTCCGTATATAGCCCATTTGGGGCTATACAGGGGGAACCACAAAACGGCCACATTGTGCAAGTTAGCTATTATGCTTTCCTCAACC
Source organism: Hanleya hanleyi (assembly GCA_036873755.1). NCBI lineage: Eukaryota > Metazoa > Mollusca > Polyplacophora > Lepidopleurida > Hanleyidae > Hanleya > Hanleya hanleyi. The sequence continues at coordinate 2,372 of JAVTVY010041666.1, read as the reverse complement.
CCAGTTCAGTACGTTTGACAGGCACCAAGTTAGGATGTGGAGAGGGAGGATGTGGAGCCTGTACTGTGATGATCTCCCGCTACAACAGACAAACGGGCACCATACTGTATCCTTTCCTCAGACTCTTTGTTCATGTAGCTGCAACAGTTATTAACAACTGATTAAAATGACAATTTGCACCGTAAGCAAAAGTGTATCTCTTCAAAAATGAATGAGGCCTTAAGTGATTGACTTTAATCTAGCTTAATGTGTTGGATTTTCGGTCAAAATATACAGAATTGAGGGAAAAGTCTCGGATGCAAGGCTATAAGCTGATATGTATTGCAGCTTATATCCTTACATCCCACATTTTTCCTTCGATGTTTCCCCCCTCGAGCCACATGCATTCTTTTATTTTGTGCAAATTGATATGGAATTGATAACTATCACATATTCAGGTGATGGAAGGTGAACATAACATTTATGGCCAAACCCAATTTTCTGAAGATAACCGTGTCGTGTTTGCATTTGAAGATCCTGTTATCTTCCGTCTCTGATCAACGTGTGTGCATTCGCTTCCAAACATTTCGTGGTCACATGGGCACCACAACTGATAAATTCTGAGAGTAAATTATTAAATGGACTTGTCTGGGTTATTGGGCATTATGCTCTCAAGCAATTTGAAATATGTTCCACTTACCAAGTTTTATAGACATTTCATGCGGCTAACTTATGCTGGGTCAGCTCTATTGTAGACACAGATTTGAACAGCTTGATGTCAAGGGCAGAAGTGGTTTTACTTCATTGTATTTGAAGTGGAAATAGATTAGTGTAAACTTTTATTCAAATTAATCAGACTTGCCTCTTAGCCAAATTTGGTAACATTTATTACATTCTGTTTATTTTCAGAATACATACATGTAGGTTCTTCACTGTTCATGCTACTATGTGGACACTTATTGGGACAGCTGTAAATATACATTTTATCAGGATAGCTTTATCAACTTCAATACTATTATATTTCATTTGTTAAGTTTTTTCCTCTATTTTTCTGTTATCTGATTGCTGTTTGGGTCCATAAATCACTAAAAATTTCTGCCAGGTTGTGCATCATGAACATGGAAAACAAAACAAACAATATATGTTGTCAGAAGATTCGGAATGTTGATCCTAACATTGAGTTTGTGGTTTGTATAAGATTTGGTGTATATGGAACATATCTTGCAAGATGCTGATGAGAGATGTGGAGACACCCATAATTGGCCAACCAATTAACTGTCTCTCTGTGGGGCTTTGATGTTGTTATGCACACCCCAGGTCATGGTAAGAAAAGGCGTCAGTCCTTAGACAGCTTGTCGTAAGAGGCACTAACTATGGCAACCGTGGTGTTCTCGGGTATGAAAAGGAATAGGACCTCACCTGTGGGGTTCCCGGGTGTAAAAAGAATAGGACCCTACACTCCAGGGAGTGAAAAAATAGGACCCAACTGCCATGATATGACTGAAATATAGTTGAAACTTACATTAAATCATATTTAATCACTCACTCAATTAACTGGCATGTGGCCCACCATTTCCTGCTATATTATTTAGACATGATCTTTCTGTTATAGAATACCATTAATTGACATGCATCACCTGATGGAATCCAATAGATCATTCTAAATGAAAGGTTGTGAGGTATACTCCATGTCCTCAATGGGATCATATTTGATATTTAGTTGCAAAGAATCGGCAAAGCTGTCTTTCATCAATGCATACATAAAAGGACAATACAGTAACATATAAAACCATCATATAAATCTGAATAAAATCTGCCTAAATCATATCACAGCTGGATAGATACTGACGTTATCATAAAGTACCATTCACATCAGGAGCTACAGACATCACCATAAACATGACTGAGCTCACCTGGGAACTTCATCACACTTAAAATGGTTCAGTGAGAGAAATAACAAATTTGATACAGTACAATTTTTCTTGAATGTTAAACATTCTTTTACACTCTGTGATAGCTTGTTTCACCCCTTTACACCAAGATAGGACAGTGATTTATGGTGTTGGTTTGGTACAGGGTACAATACAATTTCCTTGAGAAGTTCTGGTTGCATAAGAACGTTTGTCTGCAGGTGGCAAGCAGAAATCATGGGACAGGGTTTGTAATAGGAAAATGAGAATGACTACGCATCTACTTTTCTATAATTGTAGAGAACGCCATCAAATACCATTAGATTACAATACATGTATACATTTTTAGCAGGTGATAGTTTATCTCGACTGTTCTTGCCAAATTTTGGTCTGCTTTTAACCATTAGTAGGCTCACATTTCGAGTTCTGTGGATGCACAAAATGACAAGGACTTCTACCCATATTTAGAAGAACTTCCTTTTC
>JAVTVY010041665.1:0-19574 GCA_036873755.1 Hanleya hanleyi | reverse complement strand
TACACGTACACGACATGTTGATCTGTCGACCAATACATAAGGACTGATGAGGGACACATGTTCATTCTTATATGTACAGACACACACACACACACACACACACACACACACACCACCACCACCACCACCACCACCGCCACCACCGGGCGTTGACGGGCGTCAACGCCCGGTGGTGGTGGTGGTGGGAACTCCCGTGTGGCAGAGCTCTTGGATCGGAGCTCTTGGAGCTCAAAGCCTGTGGAGCTCAGATCTCGGAAGTGACATTTGCATACCTCTGTGAGGTCACTTCCGCTTCCGTTCACGTGACCGGAACTGACCTTTGACCCCGGCGCGCGCGGTGTGTGTGTGTGTGTGTGTCTGTACATATAAGAATGAACATGTGTCCCTCATAAGTCCTTATGTATTGGTCGACAGATCAACATGTCGTGTACGTGTACGTTCTGTCAGAGAACCTTCTCTCGTCGCGATAGTATGATCAGGCACATTCAAGGCAAACACAACCAAGAGACACCACCGAGTCCCGCTATAGGTCCAGCAAGTGCAGTAGAGCATCCCTACACGATGACGGTGAGCGGCCCTACGGCATGTGGAAAGACATCCTGGGTAATGAAGTTCTTAGAGGAAGGTGTGGCAACACCAGCTCCGACACGTGTTGTTTGGTGTTATAGCCAATGGCAGCCCGCCTACGAAACTACGCGATTACAGAATGTGAGTTTCGCCCCAGGGATTCCTCATGACATAGACGAACCGTATTACTTTGACCCCGAGCAGACCAACGTGGTAGTGCTAGATGATCTGATGAGTGCGGCCAAGGACAATTCGAAAATCGCCGACCTAGTCACCAAAGGGTCCCATCATCGCAATCTGTCCGTCATCTATTTGACCCAGAATCTCTTTCCTCAAGGGAAGGCGTCCAGAGATATTGCCTTGAACTGCCAATACTTTGTGTTGTTCTCCAACCCTATTGACAGAGCACAAATTCGTGTGTTTGGTAGTCGAATTTATCCTCAGAACATCGACCATTTCATGCAGGCGTTTCAAGAAGCGACAAGTCGTCCGTACGGCTACCTGTTCGTAGATTTAAAAGCCCATACCCCCGAAGATCGCCGGCTGACGACCCACCTGCTACCCGGCGAGGGATCACCACAGCCCCTACACCATCCACCGAGTCCACATTTGGTGAAGCAGCAACCCACCCCCGTACAGCGGGCCTTCTTCATATCACCAGTCCCGGAATATCACCCAACCGTGAAGGCCCAACCCGAGGTTGAAGAACATAATGTGAACTCGAGGCTATGGAAGGATTTGTTCAAAGAAAGTATGGACGCCGAGATGGGCGAGATGTTGGAGGCCACAGGAAACAAGTTTCAACGCAAAGGGTATTCGAAAGAGGAAGCTGCAATTTTAGCCCATAACAGATTGGCACCCAGACTACGACGGGCTTTACGTCAGCAGTATGTCGACTTACTGACCCATATGAAATTGTTGGATAAGGATCCAGTCCATATGGAAATTGAAAGAACAGCGTCGATGTTGAAAACCTCGGGCATGAACTGGAAAGCGGCGTATGTCAGAGCAATAGCACAAAAGAAACATTTGTTCGAACGCATCATTAAACGTCGTTAAAGCGTTAAGAAAGTGTGTTAAAGCGTTGAGACGAGCGTTAAGGCGTAACGACGGGCGTTGACGGGCGTCACTGCATTTCGATGAATTGATGTCAATTCCATGAAATCAGAGCTTCTGAGCTAATTCACCAGGGCGTTGAAGCGTTGAGCTAAGCGTTGATGACCGTTACTGTCTATAAAAGCGAGCGTATTCCCAAAACACGCACAGTCGACGTTCAACCGTCAACATGGCTTATACTTGTTCTGAGTGTGAACGCACGTTCACCAGACATTACGATATGATGCGACACCAGAAAAATATACATGGGATTGAAGACGCCGAGGAGCCCGTTGAGGCAGATACTGATACAGAGATTGATGAGAGTGCATCGACTGATACCGAATCCAAGATGGCTGACAGTCTATCTACTGATATGGAGAGCTTGACCTCAGAGAATCAGCCTTCATCCCAGGAAAGTGAGGCAGAACCTACCTTCTGGGATCGTATTGTGACAGCAGCTATCAATACTCACGCTGAAGCGATCGAGGACGCCGGAGAGGATAATTTACAACAGACGTACACCCAAATGCGCCCCCGCATCAGGAAAACAGCCATGGCGATCTATGAACAGTATACCTTACTACCGCTTGAAATGAAAGGGGACCCCACGCACAGGTCCATCATGAAGACCAAGCGTCACTTGGAAGAGGATATGGGTTTACCACCCACAGAGGCCCTGGAAAATGCGATCAGAATGCGCAAACAACTGTTTCAGGACATGCTGCCCGAAGAATATCCAGGCCTGTCCGACGATGATTAGAATAAACGGTTCAGAATGAACATGACCGAAGAAGGAACTCTCTGAAATGGCGACTTCTGATTGGACAAGAATACATCTAACGGACAGGAACGAATAGGACAGATGCAAATGGCGGTCTCTGATTGGACAAGAGTCTTTCTTGAATTGTAAACATACCCAACGCGGCTCCCCCAGCGTGGGTATGTTATGATGGAGGGGAAAATAAACTATATGAAAAAAAACTTGTTGTTGTTGTTGTTCCCTCATGTGTCATCCTTGTTGTTGTTGTTTTCTCTCTCTCTCCGGTCTATATCATGGCGTCAAAACGTCTAGCAGGACCCATACAAGGACCAGTTTTCGACACTAGGTGACCACATCCCGACGAAATGGCCAGTTTTCGACACCGGATGTGCCGCCATCTTGAACATACGTGCCGCCATCTTGGATATGGCCCATAATGCACCGGGTCAAAATACTCGCTTCTGATTGGCTGAGAGCTCTGTGACGGATTTGAAATACTCGCTTCTGATTGGACGAGAGCTCCGCATTGCGTCTGCGCATGCGCAGAATGATATTCCTACCGCACACCCAACCCATCAGATGCCCCTTCACGAATGCTTCACATGGATACCTCATACAACTCCATCGGTCCATTAGGGGCTCCCCTAGATACCAAAACGTCTATTTCCATACCCTTGGGCCACCGCGCATGCGCAGAATGCCGATATTTCAACCCCACACCCAGTCCATGAGATGCCCCCTCACGAATGCTTCACATGGATACCTCATATGACCCCACTGGACTATTAGTGGCTCCCCTAGCTCTCAAAACGTCTATTTCCATACCCTTGGGCCACCGCGCATGCGCAGAATGTGGATATTTCAACCCCACGCCCAGTCCATCAGATGCCCTTTCACGAATGCTTCACGTTGATACCTCACTCGGCGCCATCGGCCCACTAGGGACTCACCTAGCTCCAACACGGCTATTTCCATACCCTTGGGCCACCGAGCATGCGCAGAATGCCGATAGTTCAATCCCACACCCAACCCATCAGATGCCCCTTCACGAATGCTTCACTTTGATACCTCACTCGATCCCATTGGACCATTTGTGGCTCCCCTAGCTCCAACACGGCTATTTCCATACCCTTGGGCCACCGCGCATGCGCAGAATGACGCTATTTCAACCCATTAGTCGAGTCAGATGCCCCTTCACATAAGCTTCACTTTGATACCTCACTCGACCCCATCGGACCATAATTGGCTTCGCTAGCTCCAAAACGTCTATTTTCATACCCTCGGGCCACCGCGCATGCGCAGAATGGCGATATTTCAACTCCACACCCACCCCATCAGATGCCCCTTCACATAAGCTTCACTTTGATACCTCACTCGACCCCACTGGACCAATAGTGGCTTCGCTAGCTCCAAAACGGCTATTTCCATACCCTTCGGCCACCGCGCATGCGCAGAATGCCGATATTTCAACCCCACACCCACCCCATCAGATGTCCCTTCACATAAGCTTCACTTTGATACCTCACTCGATCCCATTGGACCATTTGTGGCTCCCCTAGCTCCAACACGGCTATTTCCATACCTTAGGCCACACGAGTTGTCTCCCTTGCGTCAATGTGCGCAGATGGCGCTACGGTCGACGCCGTGATATGGAAAGGGCATCCCCACACCATCCTGGAGCCGCCATTTTGTTTGTTGTTTTCTTGCGGAGATACACGGGACAATAAACGCTCGACCCTAGGGTGGTACAGGTGCTAGACTGATCCTATTAACATGGTACAACACCTATAGATTATGTTTATTATTATTATATGGCTTAGAGGTTTTTTTGAGGGTAATGTGAGGATTTTTTCTCCCCGTGACGTCCCCACCGCCTCGTTTGCTCCCTTGCGCCGTCTAAAAACACCGCCATTTTACAAGTAATTAATTAAAATTAATTAATTAATTAATTAATTTATTTGAAATACTAGTACCCATCCTCCGTATGGCAGAACTGTACAACCCAGAACAAGTCTAGACATGCCTTGATCACGTGATCGTCATTGGGAAACCCCCACTGGGGAATCCCCTCCCGTGACCTCCCGGTTCCGCCACACTCCGCCACCGGGGGGAACAAAAAAGTAGGTCAATATGGTCTGTAATCACGTAACACTACTACTCCCATCGCACCCCAGTGGGTTTCCCAGTGTATCCCATAGTGGGACAAACTGGGACACATTTTTTACGTTTTTAAAAACGAATTCTGGAGAAAAGTATAACAGATATTTCCGAATTTTGTGTATGACTATGTCATACTAAACATAAGTTATAACGAGAGTATAGAATGCTACACTACATGACAATAATAACAGGTGAAAAATGACCCAGTGTACCCCAAATCTCCGCTATTAACCTTATAGATATGGGAAGCATTTGAGAAAGTGAATATTTTTCTTCATAAATCGGACCTATGCATATCAAAGCTATCAATATCTTTGCAATAACATATTATTTGCTACTATTAACTTTGGATTACGTGAATGAAAAATGAGACGCCGATGATATATTCATCATATGACCTTTATTTCAGAATGCACAGACAAATTGTCATTCCAACTTCGGGATCATTAGATAGTTTGACTGCACATATATTGCACATTGCACTGATTTGAGAAAACCAGTTTACCTGTACATTGTCCAGTTGAAGATAGTTCAAAGACTGGTGTCCGGCACAAACAGCGATACACTGATCCGATTGTTAGCTTGCAGCTCGCACCCATTGGACATGGTTTGGATGGACATCTTACTTAAAACGATGTTAAGATTATTTATTCACACAGAGTAATTTCCAGGAGCAGATCGATTCTGTCTCCTGTAATAAAATCTTGGCCTGGATGTTTAGTTTTTAGTTCTATTTCAAATAATCATAACACAACTTAATGGATCTAAACAAAAAATAACAAGAGAGATAATTTACCTTGATACAGTCTCGACCATAATGGTTGGTGCAGTGTAAAACATCTTTCGACGATTCGTGATCTCCGATGGATTTTCTGTTACCTTGAACTTTCGTTGACAATCCACCGAATATCCTATCATTAATCGTTGCAAATTCCTGGGAACGTCAATCAGAATTAAAAGCGATTTGGTCCCCTAAAACTGCGAACCGTTTTTTAATCGTATTTAAAAAAATATTTTCCAGCGCATTGCATTCAATGTTCGAAAATCGAGTAACTCATTTTCCACATTCACCACCCAACGCCTCTCAAAAGTTCATCAATATCGTCGTCAATGTTCTTCTCACCCCTCCAGCTAGACAGCTGAATCTTGTGTGGGTCAAGCTCTACCAGAAAATGTAAAAAATGGCATTTTCGTGGTCGATTTTTCGATTTTTTTTTAATTATGTGTTTTCTTTGCAAACATTGATTGATAAATTAATAAATGCTAGTCTGATGTGAAATAAAATAGAGTTTACTCGACGAAAAGCAGGAATGTTTAAGAAAATTGACGAAAATATCACTTTTCTAGTACTCCACATGACCGCCATCGTGAATTTACTAGTGTTCTACTCGGAGGAGTTATGCAAATAAGCTAAAAATGACCCCAATATGATAAAATCAAGAGTCGCGGAGGGTCTGCTTTCCTTTTTGTGTCGTTCCGGCGACAGGCGAGAAAGTTTGGTAAGGTCCCCAGGCTTGTTAGGGTTAAGAAGTCTTCATTTGATTTGAATACCTTGGTTCTTACGGGTGTATTTATTTATAACTGTAAGAAATGTGCTGTGAATGCAGTGATATTGATATTTGCAGATCACAGGTTGGGTTTTCTAAATTGACTATAAGACTCGAAATAGTGGTTTCTTAGGGTATTCCTATTATGGGTAGTGAGATTAGATGCCGTCACCGATTGCAGCGCACCACGATATAATCAAATGGAAGTAATTAAGAAACTCTCTTCTCCTACAAGTGCTCGGTTGTTTACTTTTTTTTGTTATTTAGGCTAACAAATGCGAGAAGTATGTTGTGTCAGTGGAAAGTTTATTATTTCAAAACAATTAACCCGCGTTGTATTAAATATTGATTTTACTTTTTATTTCACATTTAACCCTCATATCAAGGACCATCTGCCAGGTAATGTCTTCCTCGTCTTATCTTCACAAGACGACGGCAGTGAAGATGTTGGGTTAATTTGGGCTTCTTTACATGTCGACTGTATTTATATCATCTTTTAGGAGTCTTATGTTGTGGTAGACATTTTGGTAAAACAACAACTTTTCAAAACATTTCCCAGCATCCCACATCTCCTGATTCAAACGCCAAGTAGCACATATCAGAGTAACTTGTAGTTACATGTATGTCAAGGAGTGCCTATACTATTCTCCTAAAGCAAACGGAAGCCGCTTTTCTTGATAGAATACAATTATTTCTTGATTAATGGAGCACAAAAGCTTGCAACGAGAAAACCGTACCGTTTTACGTCAAGTGAAGTTCGACGTAGAAGCGCAGCATACCAAGGAAATCTTGACAGAATACAATGCAACTGAAAACATATTATAAATCCGCAAAGATTGCCATTCACAGGTTTTTTTTCGGTTTTCATTCCTATTGACGTTCCCAGGCATTTGTGTAGATTAATGATAGGACGTCTACTGTATTTCACCGTTCGGATTCCAATGCACGATTCCAATACATATAGATTGCCGAAGAAAGTTCAAGAAAACAGAAAATCATTTAGAGATTCAAGAGCCGTCGAAAATAATACTTGAGAATTAATGTCATTCGCCAGAACTTGAAGCAAAATCTTTGTCGAGTATCTTATGAAGTAAAATTGACACCCGTTGCTATAGCTTACGTAGGCAATACTTGACTGTTTCGTTAGACGGTAGCCCCTGTATTTCAGCAAAATCCGACTTGCATATGCAGTTTCCAGTAAAACACTTTGCCCCATAACCACACACAGATGAACCACAATCTTCTGAGTAAAATAGAACAAAATATTTACTGTACATATAAGTCCAGCTGCGGGATAAAATAATTGTGTATCGGTGTGCATATGGCCTGGCCAGGTTCGTTTGTTTATATAGTGTTAACATTACGCTGGATAATGCTCTAGGAATAATCTTCATGTAACTCTGAAGGACTCATGACAAAGGACAATTATACTCGTTTCGCGTGAGCATTAAAATTATCATATATTGGGAGGTCATAAATTTAATCTGCGTATGTCTCTCATAACCTTGGACATGTTCCGGTGGATTTATTTGGTTCAGAAGACGGACAGAAATATAAACTCTATTTTGTTGCATAACTACTCTTAAAAATATATCCAATGGAGCATTCGGGTATTTATAAATAGTACCGAACGCGGGCATGACGGGAAAGAACGCGACTGCGAAAGCATTGTTTGGTACATGCATGTTCCAGAGCCGCAACCGGTCCAAAGAAAGCGGGACGATGTTTCTAATGTTTGGAGGTGAATATGCATATTCTGTCCAAACTACAATGAAAGAACATCTACGTCATGGAAGATTGACCCGACCTCCAAAATATCAACATAGTAAAATTAGAACTTAAAAAGAAGAGTAATAACCAACTATACATTTTTAGTCTTGAATAGTAATTCCTCAAATGTTGGATATAGATGGTGTTGTATTTGTGTCTTGATTCTGAGATATTATGAACTCGACCATGTTTCGAATCACACCCCTTTGTGGTAATGAAGCAGAGATATACGTACTTTTCATGTCGACATTTTGAATTGACGTGGGTGATCAAAAGGCACGCTGAAAATCTAATGGCTGAATTTGTAGCATTCTCTCAACGTCAGAGTTTGTAACCTCCAAACCGTCGGTAAATAACCTCCGACTGCACCCCTATACAAATGCCTGGCGCGCAGCCGCATTGCGTCTTTTCTGCTAAGCCAGTGAGAGAGCGTGTCATATTTCTCGGCTGACTACGTCATCACAGCTGATCACCGCGTGGAGACGGGTGGTCATATTGTAAACAACATTTGACAGGCGATTATTCTAATTCACACTGAGAGATATTGTAAGCATTAATTGATGATGTGACCCTGGAATATTGATCCAGCATGTGGTATATGTGACCAGGCAATCAACAAGCGTGCTTCTTTCAGAAAATTATATTATGGCCATGTATATCGAATGATATCTGTGTTTCCTGTCGCCGGTATTTTGTACTCAGCCAGAATTACTCATCTGAACTTCAGCGAGGTTAATATTATATATATATATTTATGTGCAACAAGTAAGTACTGAAAACAATCAGTGAAGGAAGTAGACGAGAAATATGCATCGAAACACATCATTGGCCTGATGCCTTCATAGTACTAAATATTAAATAATAAGATATCTGCAGTTAAATGTGTTTCCCTGGTTATAACCGTAAATCAGTAATGAGTATTTACCTCTCCCCAAAAATATTAAGATTTTGTCCGAAAATAACGGATTTCAGTTTAGCAACTGTGAAACTGTGATTTAATTTAATAATCGATTCAGTTATTTTCAAACGCCAATTTTTAATCGAACTAAATTATTTAAATTTGCTCAAACTTAAAAACGCTTATCAAATAAACTGGCTTTGAATTAAAAAATGACAATAACAGTATTATCACAATTTTCATTATTACATTTATAATTTATATTATAATTTATTGTTGTTATTTTATTATTATAATTTATCTGTTTATCAACTTATAATGAGCCTCGTCAGCGACAATTGCCGCCGTGGTTTTTCCGTGTTTAATTAGCAAATCACAGTTCTCTTCAGTCTAACAATAATTCGGGGCTTGAGAATACAAATAAATAATGTCCGTCCTGTAGTGTTTCTCTGTCGCAATCGCCAGGTCCAAGATATGTGGCAGTATACCTCAGGGCTAGGAGTATATTTACTTGCTCGTTTATGATTGAAATTAGCGGACAGATCACAAATACTACTCCGGTTTTTGAAGCAGGACGCCCTTTGTAACATAAAGATTTGCCGCTGCTCGCTCTCGTCGATATACAACGCCTAGATGTTGATTGGCTCGCCAAAGTTACGCTGAGCTTTTCGGAAATCATCGGCCTCATTCGGTAATCTCAACAAGTTCGCTTCATTTAGCAAGCGAGACTGTTGATTGAGCGAGAGCCATGCGCAGAAAAGCTACGCACCGCAATTAGCCCCAGTTTTCAATCAGAGGGTATATATGATAATAGGTGATATACAAACTGATGCCATGAGAATGGATTTGTAGCTGAGGTGCCGAAAATCAGATTTATAACACCAGCACCTGATCTACAAGTTTTGCAGTTATCCAATGGGATGCTCACAGCATCGTGGATAATTTCGAAGTGTTAGACTATGAAAGAGAGTAAACATTTAAAATAAGCGGATGGAGGTAAAAAGAGGTAAACCACCGATTCAGCCTGGTAGGCAATGTTCCAGAATGTATCAGATTATGGAACAGGCTAGCCCTACGACTGGCGGATATTCAGATAAAGTGCTGGTGTCTGAATATCGGTGAGTCCAAAATATTGGCTGTAAAGTCCTCCGCGTAATTAACGCACGCTGGCAACATTTAAGGTCAGTTGAATTTCAATATTGTCTTCAACGCGGAACTAGTGAAATTAATTGGGCACCCTCGGTCGGCCAAGTTTCATTGAAATTAGTACTGGATAACATCATGTTTTCATACCGTCTAAGTGATCCCTGTCCTATTGTGATGAAACGTAATGTCCGGGAATTATTGGTCTGATGTCAGTAAATTACAGATATTTTAATGAAATCATGTCATTTAACATTGCGAGAGATAGAGAAAATAATTACTTCGATCTAACCCATATGCAGCAGCGATCTGATAAAATACTAGTATGAAATGTGTCGACCCTCTGTCGCTGACCGGTCTCACTCAGAAGTCATCCGTCAACCCAAACCAAGCCCTCTCACTCGGTTTCGTTCTGGACGGCGATGTTATGCTTAATTTTCGACACTATGACGAGATTAGAAGACCGGAGACACCAAACAGTGATTTAAAATAGTTAGGACATTTTATAAATATAGGAAGAAGACATTTACAAATATGAGAAATGAAAATAGAGTGTTGCGTGTCTGTACGCGTGGCTTGTAGTCTCATCTCTTGTAGTCTTGTTTTCCCTCAACTGGTCAAAGCAAGTCATACAGTTTAGTAATACAATAGTATGGCACTTCTCGACGGCATCGGTACTTCTCGATAGCTCTCGGTATCTCAGGTGATCTTCGGCAGGACCGGCAACCTCAGCACATTCGGCAACCCCGGCAGGTTTTTGTATCTAATACCGCTTATGCCGGTGCTAGGGGCCGTGTGGTCATATCATCCAAGTTGCCACATGAACTGGTACAATAAAAGCGTACCTGAGATACAACACATATCACGAATCGTTAGATTCTTGGTATGTGCTTTAGAATAGGTTAACCAGAAGACTATTCTGTGAAGTCATGTGACGCAGTCAGTATGTCGGCACCTCTTCCCACTTCCCTTATATGTGTTGTAATTCCTCCTCACGGCAGATTCGGCAATCCCAGGCCCTCGACTGATTTAGCAATTTTTGGCAACACAGCAGATACGGCAACCAATGCAGGATCGTCTCCCCTTGACAAGTTTGTCTGTTCGGGCCCTCGGCAGATTCGGCATTCTCCGGCAACTTGGCAGATTCGGCAACCTAGACAGGTTTGTCTTCTCACGGCAGGCTGGACTATCCCCGGCCCTCGGTAGATTCAACAAGCCCCGGTAACACGGTCGAGATAACAACCACGGCAGATTCGTCTCTCTTTGGCAGGTTCGTTTCTCTCTGGCCCTCGGCAGATTCGGAATTTCCGATTCCGCACTACTTCGGCAAGTTCGCCACCAATTTAGCAAGTTCGCCACCAATCTGTCCGATTTGGCCACCCCACGCACTCAGATGTCAGGAGTGTACATTCCCCTGGTCTCCAGTAACCCAGCTGACCCTACACAATCCCCATGTCTTCTCTCCGAGCTCTTATCACTTTGAAAGTTGACGCACAAGAGAGCGAAGTGATTGATTGAAATGGTGGTGTACGGGCCTCTCCCCATACTGATTTCGCGGCCCAGCCATATGCGTTGATTCTCACATATTGAAATTTATATGTAATCGCAGTCCGTGCGTATTCATAAGATATATTAACATTCATTTAAGACAAACGGATCGTATATACATGTGCGCCAGGATTAACGAGTGAAGGAGAGAGTATAAATATATAGAAGTTGTAGGTGGAACTAGGAATTAGAGTCTATATAATTAAGCATAAAGCTATAACCGGATCACGGCTACTCCAAGGCTCGCTTCATAGACTTTTAGAACAGTTTCTGGCTTAAACGGTTGCGACGTACTTCGTCTTTTAATAGAATTTAGTTTTGAGGTCGGATCATTTGTTTTTAGTAGGTCGATAATGTTTTGACTTTTGATGTTATATGAATGTACCGAAATATGCCGAGTTCCCCGATGGAAGACAGACTGATAAAGATCCACGGATTTTTGAATTTTGTTTTGAGTACATCCACGTAGTAGGCAGTTTTCTCAGTGGTTCCGTCATCCTTGACTTATGCCCTTTCAACTTAGCTGAGGGGCCACCCTGGATTTGTCCTCAAATCCAATATGGCGGCAAAAATCCAAAATGGCCGCCAATACCCATAGAAGCTCACAATTTCCGGCTCGAAAATCAATTTTCTAACCACAAACTAGGTTTTTTTGCTAGTCCTTCGTAGGGTATGAATAATTAGTTAATTTTGGAATGATTTGTAATTGGTCTGAAAATTCAATATGTCCGCCAAAATCCAGAATGGCGGCCAATGTCCATTGAATCACATATTTCCCTGCCCTGATATGTAGAGATGGACCATCCTTGGTCCGAATGCGTCCTGTGGGGTGTCATCTTGTAGCTCTCGGGGTGTAGACCCCGATTTGAGGGATATCCATGTCATCTGTGACGTCATCGATGACGTCATCAGTGCGAATAGTAGCAAAAGCGGGCATTTTAGGGGTGCGTGTGGGTGTGTTCGGGGTAAAGATGGACCATCCTTGGTTCGAATGTGTCGTGTGGGTGTCATGTTGTAGCTCTCGGGGTGTAGACCACGACTTGAAGTTTTTCCATGTCATCTATGACGTCATCGGTGACGTCATCGGTACGAGTAGTAGAGAAAGCGGGAGTTTCGGAGGTGCAATGGAGCGCGTTTGGAGTAGATGACGGCCTTTTTCCATCCGGCTACCTGATAGTCACCTGTGAGTGTAAGTGTATGCGCGCGTGTGTGTGAGTGAGTGAGTGAGTGAGTGAGGGTGAGTGACTGAGTGAGCAGTCTGGCCGTAGTATAGAAAGCAGACATTTTGGGGATTCGTGGAGGTTTGTTGAGTGATTGAGGGACCATCCCTGGTCAAATGGACCATGTGGGTTATCAGTGCGAAGCTCTCGTGGGTCAGACTGGCTTGTTTTCATTGGAAGTCGCGCCAATCTACGCATTCGCATTTGGGGTGTAGTAAGTTAAGTGTTCATTTTGAGAGGTGCGTGGGGGTCTGTTGAGTGATGAGGGACCATTCTTGGCCCGAATGCTTCGTGTGAGGTGTCAAAGAGAAGCTTTCATGATGTAGACCATGCCTTGAGGCGTGTCCCTGTCATCTTTGACGTCATTCTTGACGTCATCAGTAGGAGGAGTAGCCAAAGTGGGAATTTTGGGGGTGTGAAGTAAGGTGTTTGGGGTAGAGAGGGACCATGTTTGGTCCAAATGGCCCGGTTGGGGTGTCCTAGTGAAGCTTTCGTAGGGTAGAGTCAGACTGGCATGTATTTTGTTGAAAGTCGCGCCAATCTGAACATGCGCAGTTGTGGTTTAGTAAGTAAAGTGGTCAATCTGGAGGTGAGTGGGGATGTTTTTGAGCGATTGAGGGACCATTCTTGGTCCGAGTGCGTCGTGTGAGGTGTCAAAGCAAAGCTTTCATTGTGTGGACCACAACATGAGGGATATGCGGGTCCTCTGTGACGTCATTGCTGACGTCCTCAGTAGGAATTGTAGCCAAAGTGGATATTTTTGGGGCGTGAAGGACGGTGTTTCGGGTAGAAATGGACCATCCGTGGTCCAAATGCGTCGTGTGAGGTGTCATCTTGTAGCAACACCCACCAACGACAGGCTCAATGATTCAATGCCCTGGTGAATTAGCCCTGAAGCCCTCCGCGCGTAGACGTAGCTCTAAAGGTGTAGTCCGTGATAAGTGCTATTCTGATTGGTTAGTCCAGACGTATAGCAACAACAACAACATCAAAGATTACAGGTCAATCCTTTTATTATCCCTGCCATTACACCACATCCACGCTAAGGGAACCGCTATGGATGTGTTTACAATTCATCTATGCTATTGTCCTTGTATTCAGACGTTCATTGTTCTGATCTCAGAATGATGAGGGACACGAGTTAATCCCTACATGTACAGACACCACCGCACACCATTATTACCACCACGACACACCACCACCACCACCACCACCACCGGGCGTTGACGCCCGTCAACGCCCGGTGGTGGTGGTAGCTCCCATGTGGCAGAGCTCTTGGATCGGAGCTCTTGGAGCTCAAAGCTTATGGAGCTCAAAGCTCGGAAGTGACGGCATCGTACGCATGTGCGCGTACCTATGGTGTACCCTGTACCCTATAGCCATTAGGGTATACGGTACACCAGGGTGCGAGTGCTGTGCGGTGTGTGGTGGTGTCTGTACATATAGGGATTTAACTCGTGTCCCTCATCATTCTGAGATCAGCAAAATGAACTTCTGAATACACGGACCATAGCATAAGTGAATTGTAAACACACCCAAAGTGGATCCCTTAGCGTGGATGTGCTGTGATGGAGGGGATAATAAACGGATTGACATGTAATCGTTGAATTCGTTGCTCTACTTTTGGACTAGCCAATCAGCATAGTACTTATCCCGGACTACACCCGTAGAGCTACGTGTAGGCGCGCAGGGCTTCAGGGCTAATTCACCAGGGCGTTGAAGCATTGAGCTTGTCGTTGGCGAGTGTTGCTACAAGATGACACCTCACACGACGCACTCGGACAACGGATGGTCCATTTCTACCCAAAGCACCTTCCTTCACACCCCAAAGATATCCACTTTGGCTACAGCTCCTACTGAGGACCTCAGCAATTTACCTCACAGATGACCCGCATATCCCTCAAGTCGTGGTCCACACCATGAAAGCTTTGATTTGACACCTCACACGACGCATTCGGACCAAGAATGGTCCCTCAATCGCTCAAACACATCCCCACGCACCTCCAGAATGGCCACTTTACTTACTACACCACAACTGCGCATGTTCAGATTGGCGCGACTTTCAATAAAAAACATGCCAGTCTGACTCTATCCCACGAAAGCTTCACTAGGACACCCCAACCGGGCCATTTGGACCGAACATGGTCCCTCTCTACCCCGAACACCTTACTTCACACCCCCAAATTCCCACTTTGGCTACTACTCCTACTGATGATGTCAAGAATGACGTCACAGATGACTGGGACACCCCTCAAGCCATGGTCTACACCACGAAAGCTTCACTTTCATCTCACACGAGGCATTCGGCCCTCATCACTCAACAGACCCCCACGCACCTCCCAAAATGACCACTTTACTTACTACACCTCAACTGTGCATGCGCAGATTGGCGCGAGTTCCAATGAAAACAAGCCAGTCTGACCCACGAGAGCTTCACACTGATACCCAACACGGTCCGTTTGACCAGGGATGGCCCCTCAATCACTCAACAAACCTCCACGAATCTCCAAAATGCCTGCTTTCTATACTACGACCAGACTGCGCATGCATAAAATGATGCAAACGGACGATACATTAGTCAAGTCGGATACCACTCACTCACTCACTCATTCACTCACCGTAGTTAGTGCGTCCATCCGTTAAGACTGGCGTTGGGGACGCCTCAAGGGCGTTGTGCACGCCTCATTCACTCACTCACTCACACTCACTTACTCACTCACATTCACTCACTCACACACACGCGCGCATACACTCACACTCACAGGTAACTGGATGGAAAAAAGGCGGTCATCTACTCCAAACGCACTCCATTGCACCTCCGAAACGCCCGCTCTCGCTACTACTCGTACTGATGATGTCACCGATGACGTCACAGATGACATGGAAAAACCTCAAGTCGTGGTCTACATCCCGAGAGCTACAACATGACACCCCACACGACACATTCGAACCAAGGATGGTCCATCTTCACCCCAAACACCCCCCCACGCACCCCCAAAATTCCCGCTTTCGCTACTACTCGTGCTGATGACATCACATATGACATGGATATCCCTCAAATCGGGGTCTACATCCCGAGAGCTACAAGATGACACCCCACACGACGCGTTCGGACGAAGGATGGTCCATCTCTACATATTAGGGCAGGAAATTGTGTGATTCAATGGACATTGGCCGCCATTTTGGATTTTAGCGGCCATATTGAATATTCAGACCAATTACAACTCATTTCAAAATTAACTAATTATTCATACCCTACGTAGGACTGGAAAAAACTTAGTCTGTGGTTAGAAAATTGATTTTCGAGCAGGAAATTGTGAGCTTCTATGGGTATTGGCGGCCATTTTGGATTTTGGCCGCCATATTGGATTGGAGGCCAAATCCAGGGTGGCCCCTCAGCTAAAGTGAAAGGGCATAAGTCAAGGATGACGGAACCATTGAGAAAACTTTGACCGGAAAAAATGTTAGTTTTCTTGGCTGGGACCTGTCTATAGTCCATAACACAATGATAAATGGCAGATGCACTTCTGAAGAAATCAGTATCGTTTAACCCAACATGGAGAATAAGCAGGTCGGGTTTTGTCTCCAAAAGAAGATTTTCTAGTTTTTCGGAGTTTCTTAGTGTTCGGACTCTGGTTCCTCTATGGAACTTTGAGTGATACTGCTCTCCAGTCTATGAATGTGAAGCGAAGAGTGCGAAATTGATTTATTGAAATTGCAGTTTAAGGGCCGCTTCCCATATGGATTTCGCAGCCCAAGAGTGTGAAATCGGTTGTGAGCTCGAATTTTTCCCTTGAGAGCGAGTCCATTCTTCTCCCACGGGCCAGACCCATTTTAGCCAATCAGAATACAGTGCACATCGGTTGACGTCACAAAACCGTCGAACAACGTCGCTAATCTCCGTCGTGTGGCCAAGATAACATGGCTGCGCCCAGGAACATCTAGAAAGACCCGCATTACTGCAGTATTTCCATCCAATAGCAATACTCCATAGAATAATTACAAATGTAGCACTTAAAAATTGGGGTAAGCTGAACTCCGCAAACTGCACTTTCTGTGCCACTAGAGAAGAGACCCTAGTCCACTTACTGTGGTACTGTATTTTTGTTCAAGTTATATGGACCAATTTTCAGAGATGGACAAACGAGATTAATCTTCCACATGAAAAACTGTCCCTCACTGAGGTAATCTTTGGCTCCAACGAGCTGAAAAGGCCACACTTAATCATGTCATTTTAATCCTGAAGAAAAACATATACAACTGCAGGTCTTGGAGTATCAGACCAAATTGGCCTTCGGCCAAAGCGGCTATCCCTATTTGCATGACCCCCCCCCCCGAGGGGAGGATCATGGGTAAATGCAAGATGGTGTCCTTGTGGGATCCCAGAAAAGTGATGTTTTTGTCATATTTTTTCAAAATTTCAGCTTTTTTTGCGATGAAAAATGGCCAAAAACTATTTTATTTCCCATCACATTAACATTTACTAATTTATCATGCTGTTTTTGCGGAGAAATTGCAAAAATAAAAAAATTCGGAAAATCTGACCGAAAAAATCGACCAAAAAATGCCGTTTTTGAAAATGACGTCACTGTGACGTCATTAAAGTGGCCATCTTGGATCTTTTTTACATTTTCTGGTAGAACTTGATTCAAGGGTATAGTGTCGTAAGTTTCAGCTCCCTAGCTCAAGGGAGAAGGAAAATAATGATGGGTGGGAATTATTATCTAGCCCTTTTTGAGACCTGTCGTGGGCTTGGGGGGGGTGTCGAGGCATTTCTGCCCCCCCAAGCCCACGACAGGTCTCAAAAAGGGCTAGATAATAATTCGGTGGCAACTTTTAATACTAAACGGGGACTTCTGACTGACATTGACAGTTGAGAAAATCAACCCCGAATCTTTGCGGATCGTTAAGGTTAAACAGCAGTATCATCACAACTAGTTTTCACTTATGCCGAACAAAATTTAATTGCCAACTTATATATGTGCTTACAACTCCTCATTTTTCACTCCATATTACGACCCATCGAAAATCGGCTTTCAAGGAATCGTTCCTATCTTGAGTCTATTACAGGATCTGTATTTTGACTGGCGATCACTCACAGGGTAGTCTCGATTCTCCCTCGACGCAGATAAGTTCGTTTATACAGTTTTTCGCTAGTTTATCGGACATCTCTAATAGCAGACTTAGGTACATGTCAATCGGCAGGTCCGTTATAGTAGTTATCATCCCTGATAATGTTCATGCCTCTTCAATTCCATAAATATTGTTTCCACCCATTCAACAACATGATAGTTATTCTGGAATCTGACATCGCTTATGCAAGGATGACAATCTTGGTTGGAGTCATCCCTATCGGGCGGTCATCATCGAGCTTAACATTTTCATCTCTTCTTACACTTTTTATTTGAATTTCTATATATTTTTCCATTCTGAGAAAATGTGGTAGGACCATGCTCATACCCTTGCTGCCTAGAACCCCATTTAATACTTGACAAGTATAGCCCATGTTATCAATGTCGAAGATGACCCATTAAACTGTTCTGCCAATAGTCCACAATCCTCGGATGTGTGTTGTTTTATACTAGCAATCTGTCCACATGATACGTCACATAGCATGCTGAAAATTCCGCAATAATGATTGTGATCTACAGTAAGATGTATTCACGCTTTGATTCTGATTCAGATGAGCCCGGGTTAAACGGCATTAGACATAAGTTACGAAAAATAATGTCTTAGATCGTGCACGCAACGCTCGCATTTTGCTATCAGCATGCGATATGTATCGCCAAATTCGAGAAAACTTGATTGGAGGCGCGTGATGGTATATCCCTGTTTTACAAGTTTCTGTAATAGTGTGTTTTGAAGTTGATTAAAAAATCTTCACATTTTACGCAGAATCTAGCAAAACGCCACAAGGTGAGACATGTATACGCCATATGCAGCTCCCACTGGAATATTACTGTCGCTGTAGCTACTTTATGCCCAAACACATCTTCGGCCTGCCACATCTGGGCTGACCCACCTGTACTACTCTTGAAGATACAGACTTAGGAATTGGTCAGCTCGAGGTACAAACAGAAGAGAATTACATCTGTATTTGTAGCGGAAAGTTTATCCTCCAGATAAAGATTTGGTTGGACAATAATTTCAGCTCAACATTTAATTGTACATATCTAATGAGCAACAGCAGGTAAATCCTCTCTTGTGAGCAATGAACTTATATTTCACCCTTTTTTATATAGTATGTGGTCTTCGATATGACTAATAAAATAACATATCAATCTCTAACGTACTTGCATTATCTTTACTTTCTTTCTCATTCTGCGGTTTTATTTGTTGGATAACTCCACAAACTGACAGGAATATGTTCCGCTGCGCGAATAATTTAACCCAACGAGGGCTGGGGGTTGGGGGGGAGGGGGGTGCTATGCGCCACTACCAACCTTTCTACCCTGGGCATTGGAACATAGGGTAAGTTAAAAAAATGTTGACCTGTGGGATACCAGAAAAGTGATGTTTTCGTCATTTTTCTTCGAAATTCCTGCTTTTCTGCGAGGAAAAGTGTGATTTCACATCAAATTATTATTTACATATGTGTCGTGAAGTTTTTGCGAGGGAAACACATACATAAATTTTTTTTCGAAAATCGGACGGAAAAATCGTCCAAAAATGCGTTTTGTGAAAATGACGTTACTGTGAGGTCATCATGGTGACCATCTTGGATTTTTTTTACATTTTTGCGTAAAGATTGACCCAAGGGTATATTGTGGTAAGTCTTAGTTTCCTAGCTCAAGTAGCAAGAAAAAATATTTAGAGGGTAGGTGGCGAGGCCAAAATGGTCCCCCAGGTCTGGACAGTTCGAA
>JAVTVY010041664.1:0-19461 GCA_036873755.1 Hanleya hanleyi | reverse complement strand
ATCGATGAGGGCTGTGTTTTGGGCTGAAGTGGTTTTCTCCGCCATGATTTCTTCGGCGCGCTGTTCCAGTAGTATGTTTTCCTTCTGCATAAGGAAATCACATAATTCCCCCACATTCCGCATCTCTTCAATCAGACGAACACGGTACTTTGCAAGCCTGACTAAAAATAATGATAATGACGCCATGACTATGGGCTCCATCCAGGCTGGTGAGCAACTGCTACGGTGTAAAAGTATTATTACAAGCGGCTAGGCAGGCAGGAGGACTGGCTGGCGGGCTGGCTGGCTGATCAAGTCAGGTCAGGTCAGGTAAGTCAGATTGAATACACCCTTTCCCTAAAAATCAACTCCTTTTATACATTTTACTACTGGCGGCCATCTTGTACCCACCTCCCACATGGCGGCCATCTTGTACCCACCTCCCACATCTTGCACTGACTGACACTGGCGGCCATCTTGTACCCACCTCCCACATCTTGCACTGACTGACACTGGCGGCCATCTTGTACCCACCTCCCACATCATGACACTGGCGGCCATCTTGTACCCACCTCCCACATCTTGCACTGACTGACATTGGCGGCCATCTTGTACCCACCTCCCACATGGCGGCCATCTTGTACCCACCTCCCACATCTTGCACTGACTGACACTGGCGGCCATCTTGTACCCACCTCCCACATCTTCCACTGGCGGCCATCTTGTACCCACCTCCCACATCTCACTGGCGGCCATCTTGTACCCACCTCCCACATCATGACACTGGCGGCCATCTTGTACCCACCTCCCACATCTTCCACTCACTGGCGGCCATCTTGTACCCACCTCCCACATGTCACTCACACTGACGGCCATCTTGTACCCACCTCCCACATCTTCCACTCACACTCGCGGCCATCTTGTACCCACCTCCCACATCTCACTCACACTGGCGGCCATCTTGTACCCACCTCCCACATCTTCCACTCACTGGCGGCCATCTTGTACCCACCTCCCACACATCACGCATGCGCACACCGCCCCAATACCGCCCCATTTTTTTTTCTGCGCACACTTATGACGTCACACAAGGTTCTGCGCATGCGCAGTGAGGCGCTATTTCGCCAATTTAGCCTTTGTATACTACTCGCGCAGCACATGTACCAAATTCATGTATTTATTATGTAAAATGCAGGTTTGCTTTTTTCTGCAAATTCATATTTCCCTGCCTGTTTCAGATTAAAAAACCATTAGCAAAGTTTTGATAACATGTGGCGTAGATGATAAACCTGTCACGTAGTCCTTGAAATCCAAATTGTGCAAAAATTCAACGCAAACAACATGTACAATATTGTAGCATTTTTGTGTAATAGTCATGTTGATTTTTGGGTCAAATTCATATTTCCTTCCTTGCTTGGGACTGGGAATGCATTGGAAAACTTCCGCCAACATGTCCCGTAGTCCATAAGACTTTCACGTAGTCTGCCAAATCAAAATTGTGCGATTTATCAACGCGCAGCACACGTACCAAATTTATGTCTTTGTTATGTAAAATGCAGGTTTGCTTTTTTCTGCGAATTCATATTTTCCTGCCTGTTTCGGACTGGAAAACAATCAATAAAGTTCCGCCAACATGTGTCGTACATGATAAACCTGTCACGTAGTCCGTGAAATCCAAATTGTGCGAAACTTCAACACAAACAACATGTACTATATTGTAGTATTTTTGTGTAATAGTCCGGTTGATTTTTGGGTCAAATTCATATTTCCCTGCCTGTTTCGGACTGGAAAACCATCAGTAAACTTCTGCAAACATGTGCTGACTGCCCAGAACAGTATCATGTAGTTCACAAGCCAAAAAACGTGTGATTCACAGCAACATGTCACATGTATAAGCTTATACATGTACAATGTCATATATGGCATGTTTACTTTTGAATTAATTTCATATTTCCAGTCATGGCATTTACCTGGAGAGCACTGAAAAACTTATGCAGACATGTGCCGCTGCCCAGTCCACAGATCACTAATCCTGCAATTTGCAGCGACATAGCACATATACATTTTTCAAAAGTGGAAGGCACGGGCACAGGGATTTATAAATCTCTTATCTTAAAAATGTTCCTAGAGACAAGTTTCGTATAGGGTTCAAATGGGGCCGCTATATATTAGCTTATGCCATGTAGAATTTCACGTGATAATGATCACGTTATCGGATGAAGTTTACTCCTTACCAATAAATCGCGTAAACTCCGATTTTTTTAGTACGCTATGATGGGTCTCAGATTAAATGGCAAGCGGAGTTTTGTTTGGAGTGTTTCATATTCCTCCTTCAGTATACGGGCCGCTTCAACATTCCTACGGCTATATTGGAGAACGAAGGGAATAAACTCTTTGTTAGCAACTTTACCTGGGTCTATGTTCATACCAAAGGGTTGCCGTGTTTGAAGTGTTTTGATCCAAAAGGATTCACGAAGTGCGCGGTGATTGTCAGTTTCTTCCTGTGTTGGAAATGTAGGAATTCTTTCTATTGGCATAATTTGAAAATGGTGCTGAAATGAATGTTCCGGTAGATTAAAATGCTCATTGACCGGGCCTTCATTATCTAGACTGATGTCTGATTTATGTCTGTTGGCACGATATCGAAGTTTATTCTTAGTTTCGCCTACATACTGTTTCAGGCATTTTCGGCACGTAATTAAATAAATTACATTCTCTGTGTCACAGTTTAGTTCATCCTTAAGCTTGTATTCATTTTTGGTCTGTTCGCTTTTGAAAGATGATTGTGTAGCAATTACTTCGTCCAGTTTACACTGAGGTTTTAGACATTTGGAGGTCTTACCATTGCCATGATTAGGGCGTTTATGTTTTATCCTTACCGGTTATGACTCGCGAACGTCATTTATTTGACAGTTTGTGATTTGGCGAAGTGTTTCAGATTTTATATGCCGTAAAAACCGGGCGGAATAGCCTCTAGGTTTCAAGGCCCGAAATAGGATCGCACATGAGTGGTGAAAATACTGTATATCGCTTGAATTTCTATGGAATCGAATGATTTGAGATTTGATTATGCCCTTAAATATATGGGTCGGGTGAAAAGATTTGGCATGTAGTAGTTCGTGGGTATCAGTTGGTTTAAAAAAGACCTTGTAATCTAAATATCCAGTGTTCTGAAACCCAGGTCCCTTAAAAACTGTTAGGTCCAAAAAATCCACAGAAGAGTCATGCATAACTACTTCGAGTTTGATATTTGGGTCATGGTTATTTAGAGTTTCGAAAAATACTCCGAAATCTTCCTTGGAATGGTTATAAAGTACAAAAATGTCATCTAAATATCTGAGGTATAAGAGAGGCTGTTTATCTAATTTTCTTAAAGCCTGCTCTTCCCAATGAGCTACATAGATAGTGGCAAAATTTGGACTGAACTTTTTACCCATTGCACAACCACTAATTTGTTGATAGAACTCCCCATTGAATTCGAAGTCATTACCTTTTAGACTAATTTCTAATAATTCCAAAAGTTCTTCGTCTGGGCGATTGGGATCGGGAAATCTTTGGAAAGCATCTTTAACAGCTTGAATACCTTTATCAATGTCAATATTAGTGTACATGGATTCAATATCCATAGTGACAAGTAAGGTGTTGGGAGGAGCTTGGATGCTGGACAGTTTTGACAGGAAATCTTCAGTGTTTTTCAAATAACTACTATATCGGTTAGCGATAGGCTTCAAGTAGTAGTCAATATATTCCGAAATGTGGTAAGAATTTGACCCACAGTCTGACACAATAGGGCGCCCAGGGGGGGTAAGGTTATCTGCCCACTTATCTATAGGTTTATGAATCTTTGGTAAGATATAGAACTGTCTCGATCTTGCGTCTCTTTTGGGTGCTAAGTATTCAAACTGTTTGTTCAAAATGATTTGCCTCCTATTTAGATCTGCCACAATGTTGAGCAGCCTTGGATGATCTTGGGGCCATATTTCTCCATCCAGTTTTTTGTAATGTTTAGGGTTGCCAAGTAACCTTTGGGCTTCTTTGACATAGTTTTCCCTTGATATTATAACTGTAGCTGAGCCCTTATCTGCAGGTTTTAACACGATTGTGTGGTTTTTACGAAGCTTTGTTAAAGATTGGCGTTCATTGAAGGATAAGTTTGGAATGTTTCCGAATCGCCCATTTGAAATTAGGTCATTAATTCGTTCTGAAAGGGCCTTAACAGATTTTGGAATTTCTTGATCAACGTTTGGTGGTACATACCCAGATTTTTCGGTGAAGGGTGGTCTTTCTCCAGCTGAAAATCTGAAGCGGTCTGCTAGACTCACCCGACGATTGAATTCATTAGTGATCTTAGATGTTTGCATCATCTTCTCTATGTGTTGATCTATGCGGTCCTCAGGTGTAGCTGTTGATCTAGGTGTCGGGACAAAGGAAAGGCCCCGACTGAGCAGAGAGATGTCAGATTGTGTTAGTTGAAGGTCACCAGTCAGATTTACTATACTAGTACCTAGACCAAGAGTAGGGTGGCACGTGCCCTGTCCCAAATTTAGTTTAAACCTATAGTATTGAGCCAGTGTGAATACAGGCAATTCGCCGTATCTTCAGTCCAGTGGATGTCGTCCCTACCAACCTTGAATTTGCCAGGATCGATTCCTTGGATAATTTTGAGTTGTCTTTTTGAAGAGGCAAATTCATTTATCTGATTTATGCAAAAGCATTCACTGGCTGGAAGTGTGTCCGAAACTTGGAGCTGTATGAAATACAATTTTGACTTGGGAAATTTACGTCTCAAACAGCTCAACATATTGCTCATATTACTTCTGGCTTTTGAAGGATCTTCTGCTTTGTTATTTACACCAATATTCAAGAGAATTTTGTCGGGTTGGGAAGGCCCGTTGTAGCGGTCCAAAATCTTTGTAAAATGTTGAAACTTAGCGCCAGGATAGCACTCTACTTGCACATCAGGATGGGGGTCCGAATTAATGCGTGAAAGATTCGATGAGCCGAAAAGCAGAACCTTTTTGGTAACTGCCGGGAGGCGCCATTCCCATTTGTTTTGAGTTTCGTGCCTAAATTGCCAGAATTTTGGGTTCGAATTTTGACGATATGATGAGCGCATATCATTTGATGGAGGAGACCTTGCAGCGTCAGCATAGGTATTAGTGGAAGTAGAAGGAGCAGGGTTGGTAGGTCTAGGAGTGGTACGTGGGGATAGGAGAGTAGGTCGAGAAGATACAGTAGATGAAGAATGTTTAGGTGGGGGTCGGCGAACAGGAGGGTTGGTAGCATGGGTGTTGGAAGTACCAGCCTCCCTGGGCCGGGGGGCTGGCGTTTCCAAATTTCCACGCGAAGTAGAGGGTAGAGGAGATTGTGACCGTGCTCGAGTATTTTGCCGAGATATCGGAGGAGTGGTAGTAGGCTGGTTACTACCCGAACGATTCTCCGATACCATAGGGGGATTCAGATTCGAAACAAATTTCCGAAAGGATGAAATAGTGCTGTCTGTCAATTTGGATTTGTAGTTTTCGTTTCCCCATTTTAAGGCATTAAAAAATGCACGGTCGAAGTCCAGGGTTTTTGAAGATTTGGCCGAAATAACCTGTGACTTCAATTTTGTTAAGCAATTTTTGTAATGTCCAACCAGCTCCATAAGACTTTTCTTTGCCCAATTTTGATTGATCAGTCTTATGCTAAAGTCAAAGTCAAGAGTTCGTTGAGCTGGCTTGAAGAAATTGTTCATATCCTCAACCCTACGTATCAAGGAATTTGGAAGGGAGTCGTTTGCCAAATGCTCCTTTATGATGCCAATATGATGCAAGCACTGAAGTACCTGATATAGCGCTTTAACCAGACCAGAGAAAGCCGAAAAAGTCTGGTTGGAAGCGTTTTTTGGGTCCGAACGTTGGGACGGAGGTTGACGAAAATTCCGTCTTTTGTTTGTAGGGCCGTTTTTCCTGTCCATAATTTTGTTATAATTTTTGTCTCTATAAATGGGTTATAAAATTTCGAAAAATGAGTATGAACTGGGGAACTGAAAGGGAAGAAAGAATTAGGACAAATGGCAATACAGTTAAATTTTGGTATAGAGAATAATTATGTACTGGATATCAGAAGTAATACAGGAAAAAATGGAAAAGCTAGTTAAATTATGCTACACATTAACTTTGATAGATATAAGCTTTATAATACAAAATATGTTATGATAATACAAATATCCTAAAATATGTTATGATAATACAAATATCCTATAAGACAATTACTGGAAGAAAAAATCTAGATAATGAAATTATATAAAAATAGTCAAATGAAACTGAAACAAAGATTGATTAGTAATACATGTATGATGCAAAAGAAAAAATAGAAATGGCCAAATGTTACACCGTCTGTGGCTAGAAGCTTTTCGGATGGGTTGTCCTTCCTCAGTAGCTTGAAACAAGTCAAATATTCCCTTTCCACCAGCAAACACGTTATTAGGCTCTATTTCCCGAAATAAAATTTACGGTGGGGAAGGTCACCAAGGTCGCGCAAACCAAGACATGTTGTTGTTTTCCATTTCCGGGTTTGTATTTTGAGTCATTTCTTGTTTCCAAGAGTGTTTCATTACTCCAGATCTATGCGAACATGTTCTATGACATATCATGTTCTAACGCAGGTCAGTCTCGTTCCATCGAACTATAGCCAATTAGTCGTTAAATCAATAACCGAACAAAGGGGGCGTGGTCCATATACTTGTAATGTTGTGTAAAACTGTAAAATGCATGTTTTATTTTTCGTTTATTTTTTATTTTGCTGCATGTTTGGGCGCGGAAAAAATATCCGTAATCTTCCACTGATATATAACGTAGATGGCAAACCTGTCTCATAGTCTGTGAAACCCAAATTGTATGAAAATTCAACGCAAACAACATGTGCTATTTTTCTTTGTTTTTATTCAAAATTCATGTTTACTTTTGGGTCAAATTTATATTTCCATGCTTGATTGAGACTGGAAATGCATTGAAACTTCCACCAGCATGTCCCGTAGCCCATAAGACTTTTACGTGGTCTGCCAAATCAAAATTGTGCGATTTATCAATGCGCAGCACACGTACCAAATTCATGTATTTATTATGTAAAATGCAGGTTTGCTTTTTTCTGAAAATTCATATTTCCCTGCCTGTTTCAGATTAAAAAACCATTAGCAAAGTTTTGATAACATGTGGCGTAGATGATAAACCTGTCACGTAGTCCTTGAAATCCAAATTGTGCAAAAATTCAACGCAAACAACATGTACAATATTGTAGCATTTTTGTGTAATAGTCATGTTGATTTTTGGGTCAAATTCATATTTCCTTCCTTGCTTGGGACTGGGAATGCATTGGAAAACTTCCGCCAACATGTCCCGTAGTCCATAAGACTTTCACGTAGTCTGCCAAATCACAATTGTGCGATTTATCAACGCGCAGCACACGTACCAAATTTATGTCTTTGTTATGTAAAATGCAGGTTTGCTTTTTTCTGCGAATTCATATTTTCCTGCCTGTTTCGGACTGGAAAACAATCAATACAGTTCCGCCAACATGTGTCATACATGATAAACCTGTCACGTAGTCCGTGAAATCCAAATTGTGCGAAACTTCAACACAAACAACATGTACTATATTGTAGTATTTTTGTGTAATAGTCCGGTTGATTTTTGGGTCAAATTCATATTTCCCTGCCTGTTTCGGACTGGAAAACCATCAGTAAACTTCTGCAAACATGTGCTGACTGCCCATAACAGTATCATGTAGTTCACAAGCCAAAAAACGTGTGATTCACAGCAACATGTCACATGTATAAGCTTATACATGTACAATGTCATATATGGCATGTTTACTTTTGAATTAATTTCATATTTCCAGTCATGGCATTTACCTGGAGAGCACTGAAAAACTTATGCAGACATGTGCCGCTGCCCAGTCCACAGATCACTAATCCTGCAATTTGCAGCGACATAGCACATATACATGTACAATGCTTTGGCATATGTTTACCTTTAAATTTATTTCATAGTTCCAGCCATAAACTTGATGTAAGATACAATAATCTTCTGCCAACATGTTGTAAAGTCCATAAACCTGTCACGTAGGTCATGAAGCACATAAGCATCAGAGTCAGTGATTGGCCACAACCCCCCCCCCCCTGATTCCTCAGGAAATAAACATTACGCATGTAATGATGACCGGCAGAGTGATACATGTGTCAATCGGTCAGACATTTTCAAGGATGCCCAGTTTTACCTCAAAACAACCATGCCGGACTTCATTCCTTCTCTCAGAATAATTGGATCTAACTTTTGCAAAACCTGCAGCCCCCAATAGCTCCTGGATCTAGACCACATAAATGAAGGGATCTAGTTTATCGGTGCTATGGCAAAAATATCATGTAGAATGGGTTGTGTGGATAATATCAGATTCATGAAAGTTGAAGTCCTGCAGCATGCTCCACAAATATCATCAAAGGTCATAAAACTTTCTGGTCTGCGCCAGTGTGGATCTATACTTGTTTTTTTTTTTTTTTTTTTTACAAAATTATCTCCCTTGACCAGGTGAGGACTTGAATGTGTCAGAAATGATTTAGCTTCTAGAAACAAAGACTTCATTTCCTGAGTACCATGGTGTTATATATTGTCATGATTGGCTTAACTTTAGCTGCTGAAGATATTTCTAATTTGAGGATACTGGGCAATCATACTAAATTTATTTTCATAACTTCATTTATTTTCACAATAAGCAACATAATCGAGATTAGCAAGTGAAGTTTTACAACATAATATATTATACGCATCATGGATCTAGTGTAGACATATATACCCTTGGATATCTGTTACCCTGATTCAGTCATAATATTGTCTGTATTATATTGATGTCGACAAGGAATATACATAATTATTTGATAGTATTATTAATTGTATATTGTTTATGATTAACATGAACTTTTTATTCGCTGGAATCCAGCCATTTGTTCCATATGGGCAATATTCTCATCAGCCATCACCATTCAATATGAATGTGATACATGTACAAGTCCATGGTAATTGATACATTATGGTGAAGGTGACCTGTAACACCAGTATACAAAATTATTCCGAGCTCATTGAATCCGCACATGATGCTGAGACAGATCAGAACGAAGTGTCGGTAAAATCAGATGTATTTTGTAGAGGATTCTGTCAATGAGGATGCTATACTGTACACATACAAAATATGAAGTGTTGATGTGTAGGGCCTATAGCATAAAATCACAAGCAAGTTGGTAAAACTAGGCACACAGGGTCTCATTTCTGCCGCTAACGTGTTGATTTGGGTGAGGGTGTCCTCTCATGGGGAGGTGTGGGTGGGAAGGGGCCTAATGTCTCAAGCAGTATTCCAGGTTTTCCATCAATATACTCTATTCCATACCCCAATATTTCAAGCACGTGAAATCAAAGAAATATTATTTGCGGGGAATGTGACTTCCACATCCCTAGCTGGACATGCTAGTGGGGAACCGTCAATCTCACGTTAATTACCATTGGTGAAGTTCACGTCAACAAATGCAAAATTGAGCTTGGCATCCGGCCCTATGTTATTCAGTGATGTACTATTCCCCTACTGACCCTGTTGCCTCGACGGAGGTCTTTGCGCTCATTCAGCGCTTGTTCCCTTTAGCGTCGCTCTATTGTCTTGCTTCGAGCCGGCCGGTAAATTGTGACGTAATGCTCAGGTATTCCCCAACTCTTTGTCAGACAGGCGAGGCGAGTCTAATGGGAATTTCTGGTTCATATTCTCATACAGTTGTCATTAGTATTTTCATAAACGACCCAGATATTTACGAACAATAATCAGTTATATTAATATATAAACCGACTCGAAAACTGAAAAATCACTGCTAAAAGTTCAGTGAGCAATAATTGAGGAAGTAACTGCAAAAAAAAACATATTAGCACATGCATAATCCCTCGGGGAAAGCAAGCGTCACCACTTGTTGAGGGTTTTTTCCTTAATAAAGGCCTTGATGTAAGACAAGTTTAACCGTATAACTTTTGAATTCATAGATACAACTTTCCGCTGCCCTATAACGAAATACCCTCATGTAAAAATTACATATGTGTAACAATTAATTTTTTGCTCTGCTGGATCGTCAGAATATTCAAATACTGAACAAGTGGTCTGACTGTGTGAGTGCAGTTGTTTGTGTGCAATTCTATTCACGAATTATAATAAAATATTGGATTATGTGTGTTAGGGGTTCGCTGTCTTTATTTCGCGTCAATATTGTACCTTAAGTCCAAAATGAAGATGGGACAACAAGGAAAAAATAAAAATAATTTTTTTTCCAGCGATTTGGGGATTCGAACCAAAGTGTTGGTTTTGTTTTAATCTGTAGCCCGACACTCTAACCATTCGGTCAAGCAGCAGTTATAACTATTGACGTGAGAAATCATGTGCCGAATGGTGGTGAACTACACCCTTTCAGAGCATTACAAGCGTTTTGACATATTTCAATATTATGAAAATATGACACCTTTAACCAACACGATTTTTCAGTATCATTTTGGATCAAACCCACCGCATTTCGATAAGTAAGACTCGTTTTGGTTAAAGGTGTCATATTTTATATATGAAGGGAATTCCCTTCAAGAATATCACCAAAAATTGCAAAAACAAACAAATGCTTATTTTCTAATACTCGTAATATTTCTTTGACAAATCTTTTCTCGGTGAAAATTGAGAACATGAAAATTCAGTATTTTCTCTCTCAAGCTAATAACTTTTGAAGTAAACGAGAGGAAGTTATATTTTCGGTTTATAAACGCAACACACTAAGGAAGAAAATACGGTCAAACCGAACAACTCCTTTTTGTCCAACAAAAACCATGCCGGGTATCATTGTAAAAGTAAGAAGTCCAAACCGCAATAATTTGGACAAATATTAATATTTCATGTCGCAAATATCACATGTACATCTTCAAATCGTATGAAACATGTGCAGCAAGTGTCAAAATCATCAAATGAGAGCTGACAGCTTCATCAACTTCCCATGTACAGTTGTACATTTCCATGTACAGTTGTACATGTATGTACAGGCGTACATGTATGTACATTATCATTGGCAGTTTACTAAGTTCAAACCCTTTTAATTTGAACAAAAAATATCATTTCATCTCATAAATAGCACAGGTACATCCTCTAATCATAAGAAACATGTGTACAAAGTTTCATAATCATCCATTGACAGCTGACAACTGCAGCAAACTTTCTATGTACAGGTATACATGGACACTTTTGCTACACAAAAAGCCGTGTCATTTGCCAATTTGGACAAAAATTAATGTTTCATCTCATAAATAGCACAGGTATATCCTCTGATCCTAAAAAATAGGTGTACCAAATTCCATAATCATCCAGTGGCAGCTGACAACCGAAGTAAACTTTGTACAGCGGTACATGAGCAATTTTGCTAAACAAAAACATGATCATTAGATTTCAATATTGGAGCGTTCCTAGAATCTCCTGGGTTAGTGCCACAACTGACTCCCCTAGTGGAATACCACCGAAATGTGCAAAAGTATATGTGCATATCACAGATTGGTTGGGGGATGGTATTTACAGATGCGGCTCGCCAAATCCGGGTACATGTATGGCACAACATAGATAGGACTAGAATTTTTTTTACCTAAGATCCAGATAGGACTCGGTCCTACCCCATCGATAAATTTTGCATGGTCCCTAAGCATAGTTAGCACCTTGGTGTGTGATCCCCAGCTGTAAACATATGTATCGCCCTTGTGTGTGATCTCCAGCTGTGATCATATTTAGCACCTTGGTGTGTGATTCACAAGCTGTAAACATGTTTATCACCTCTGTGGGTCATCCCCCAGCTTTAAGCATATTTGTCACCTTTTATGTGTGACCCCCAACTGTAAGCATATTCATCACCTGTGTGTGTGATCCTTCACCTGAAAGCATATTCATCACCTTTGTGTGTGATCTTCATCTGTAAGCGTATTTATTACCTTTGTGTGTGATCCCTAGCTGTAAGCATATTTTTCACCTTTGTGTGTGATCCCCAGCTCTAAGCATATTTAGCACCTTAGAGTGTGATCTCCAGGTGGAAGCATATTTATTACTTTGGTGCGTGATACCCAGCTGAGAGTATATTTAGGACATTGGTGTGTGATCCTCCACCTGTAAGCATATTTATCACCTGTGTGTGTGATCCCCCAGCTGTAAGCATATTTATCACCTGTGTGTGTGATCCCCAGCTGTAAGCATATTTAGCACATTGGTGTGTTACCTCCAGCTGTGAGCATATTTAGCACCTTGGTTTGTGACCCCCCAGCGGTAAGCATATTTATCACCTTTCGTGTGTGACCCCAAACTGTAAGCATATTCATCGCCTTTGTTTGTGATCCTCAACCTGTAAGCATATTCATCACCTTTGTGTGTGATAGCTGTAAGCATATTTATCACCTTTGTGTCTGATCCCCACCAGTAAGCATATTCATCACCGTTGAGAGTGATCCCCAGCTGTAAGCATATTTATCACCTTGATGCGTGATCACCAGCTGAAAGCATATTTAGCACCTTGATGTGTGATCCCCAAGCTGTAAGCATATTTATCGCCTTTGAGTGTGACCTCCCAGCTTCAAGCATATTTATCACCTTTGTGTGTGATCCTCCAGCTGTAAGCATATTTATCACCTTTGTGTGTGATCCCCAGCTGTAAGCATTTTTATCACCTTTGTGTGTGATCCGCGGCTGTAAGCATAATTGTCACCTTTGTGTGTGATCCCCAGCTATAAGCATATTTAGCACCTTGGTGTGTGATCCCCAGGATATAAATCGGAATTTGTATATTATCACCTAGTTGCGTGATCCCCAGCTGAAAGCATATTCGCACCTTGGTGTGTGATCCTTCACCTGTAAGCATATTTATCATCTTTTGTGTGTGATCCCCAGCGGTAAGAATATTTATCCCCTTGGTGCGTGATCCCCAGCTGTGATAAGCATACTTATCACCTTTGTGTTGAAATATATCGACCAGCAGGTAAACCTTCTATCACAATCGAACCTGAATATAAGAAGTAACTTTTATCTCGAATTACCAGTTCAGATATATATATTTGATCACAAATAACGAAATTCATGACGCGAAATCTATCCAAGTTTGTTGGTAAAAAATGCAGTTTATCAGCATTTCCTGGAACGGAAGACACCATTCTTCCATGACAGATTTTTTACATCCTAGGGGTCGCGTGCAGTCGATCGAGACGTTTTCTCGATAATCGAGTAATACCGATAAATATCTCGTCTTGTAGGGTCCCGGTGTGAAAGAAACGGTGGTCCCCAGGGACTATGTCTTACCAATGGCGGACTCTAATATCCAAGTAACGCTTTTTAGATGCCAGTGTCCAGGCTGGGTTAAATCATGGCAGGCGAACAATCATATCTGAGGGACCACCGTTTCTCTTAGCGGTTGATCCTAATGAAATAAACCTATTCGCTTCAAAATCGAATCCAGATAACTGAAACTGGAAGTTTGGACAATGATTAAAAGCGAAGATAAGCTAAGGGGAACCATGAGTAATATCATAGTGGCGTCATCAAATCGGAATTTATATATTATTTTTGTCCCCGGGGACTTTAAAATGGGTCTCGCTTCTTCGTGTCTGTTGATGTCCGTTCAAATTTTTCGCAAGCAATAGCTTCCAAACGCTTTGTCGAATTCCTCCGAAATTCGGCATACGCATTTCTTGCGACAAGACGTAGATTAGTAATGCGTTTCACCAAGATCTGCCTGAAGGTGGTGCCTCTGGGTTTCGTACCATCCTTCTGTGGATGTCCGTTCGTGTCCGTTCGAATACTTCGCAAGCAATAACTTCCAAAGGCTTTGTCGGCTTCCTAAAAAATTCGGCATACGCATTCCTTGCGAAAAGGCGTCGATTCTTATTGTGTTTCAGCAAGATTTGCCTGAAGGTGGCGCCACTGGGTTTCGTTCCATCCTTCTGTGGATGCCCGTGCTTGTCCGTGTGAATTCTCGCAAGCAATAACTTTGAAACGCTTTGTCGGATTCCTCCGAAATTCGGCTTATGCATTCCTTGCGACAAAACGTCGATTGATATTGCGTTTCATCACGATATACCTGAAGGTGGCGCCACTAGGGTTCGTTCCACCTTTTTGTGGATGTCCGTGCGATTCTTCGTAAGCAATAACTTTCAAACGCTTGGTCGGATTCCTCCGAAATTCGGAATATCCATTCCTTGCAACAAGACGTCGATTGGTATTGCGTTTGAGCAAGATCTACCTGAAGGTGGTGCCACTCTGGTTCCAATCTTCCGTCCATTCTGTCTTCGTACACGATAAATCAAAAAGCTTTATCGGATTCATCCGAAATTCGGCATACCGTGCGTGCGTGTTTATTTCCTTGCGATAAGACGTCGATTGGTATTGCGTTTCAGCAATATCTGCCAGTAGTTGACGCCCCTAGACTCCATTCCGTTCTTCCGTGCTGCAAGCGATAAAAAGTGAAACGCTTAGTCGGATATTCCTCCCAAATACCGTATCTTTCTGGGTAATAACTTGAGCCGGTCATCGGTTTCTTATCAAATTCTACAACACGAGATGAGATGTCGCTTAGAATTGAGTTTCGACCACTTGCACATATAGGTGGCGCCACCTGGTGGCATCTTCTAAATTTGGTTTTCGGGCAATAACCTAAGAACCGCTCATCGGATTGTTCCCAAATTTGGTATGCATATACCTTGCCATGAGATGTCACTTGGGATTGCGTTTCACCCACTTCTGCTTACAGGTGGCCCCACCTGGTGGCAAATTCTAAATTTGATTTTCGGGCAATAACTGCTCATCGAATTCTCCGAAAATTTGGCATGCATATACTATGCCAGGAGACGTTGCTTGGGATTGCGTTTCGCTCACTTGTACCTACAGGTGGCATCTGGTGGCAAAATCCAAACTGAGTTTCCAGGTCATAACTTGAGAACCGCTCATTGGATTCTTTTCAAATTTGGTATGCCTATACCATGCCCTGAGATGTCGCTTGAGATTGCGTTTTGCACACTCGTGCCTAAAGGTGGTGACAATCTGAATTAGGTTTCCGGGCAATATCTTGAGGACTCCATATCGGATTCTTGTCAAATTAGGTTTGCAGATAACATGACAGGAGATGTCGCTTGTTGTTGCAACTCGCCCACTTGCGCGTACAGTTAGCGCCATCTGGTGGCAAAATCTCAAAAAGGTGATTACGGGGTTATCATGTAAGTATACTTGCAAACATATATATAACAAAGAATCTCAACCACTACCATGATAACGTATGCTATATATATGGTTCAGAACTTATTCGCACGTGACAAGGCCTACAGACATATTGGGTTGAAAGACCATTGGCTGGTTCTTTTCAATAATCCAATCGACAAACATCAAATTTCATTATTAGGTCATATTTATCCTGGACCACTCGACTACTTCATGAAAACGTCTGAATTAAACGCAACACCTAAAGGTAGAGCAAAAAATGCCGGATTACTGACAAGAAATCATATGACCCCACAGGCCAATATTCTGACTGTATATATAAATACATCATAAGAACCATTATGATCCCTTTGATCATTTGTGTCTCAGCTACGCGGTTATTGTAGACTGAAGTCGCCATCTGTTATGGACATTTATATATATACACCTCAAACCGAATACTCGGAAACATCAAAGGGTGAAGAAAAATATACCCCGGAGTGTTACACCGATAACTAGTAAAAGAAGGTTGGAAAAATTGTAGATTTGGAAGATGGGTTCTATACACGGACAACTCCACCCTGGTTTAAACAAAGAGGGCCAGAGATGTGGGATGTTTGGTAGTCACTAACCACACTTCCAAACAATCCGGGGATGACTTCCAAATATTCCGACCAGTATGGCATTCATAAATCAAGGAAGAGGAAGTGAGTCGATATAACACCCATGTGTGTTGATACAACACAAGTTTATGCCTGTACAATACAAATATGTGCATGTGAAACACACTAGTCTATCCTTGTACAACATTATTCGCCACTAACACAAGTTTATTTTGATAGAGCACTAATCTGTATTGATAAACTGTTGTGTTGATGCAACAAATGATGGAAAGACGGATTCCTTATTTGTAATAACTATGAGTATATAAGCATAAGATCAATACTGTACAGTATTTTTAACATTTAAAAAACATAATATAAAAAGTTTAATTCTTTTTCGTCGATGAAAGTAATTATTTTATAAAAAATCTGGCGACTATTTGAGCTGAGTAGGATTAACCCTTTTTGTACCGTATCGTTAAAATTGTACCGATAGAAATATAATTCAGTAATTGCCTGTCATTGGCATACAAAAATTATGTATTTGTACGCAAACATTCTAATCATGTTATACCTTGTTCGAAAGCTTGAAGTATCGTCTCTGAAACTACGTAGGTAATGATAAATATATCTCCGCTTCATTGATGTTCATGACAGTGTTGATACCAGCTTGGAACTGTTAAAAATGCCGGTACAGAGCGAGTTAATTTGACCTGGATATAAATATTTGTACAAGATATAACGGGATATAAGTGTGCTGTGATATACATATTTGTGCAAGACTAACGGGATATAAGTGTGCTGTGATATACATATTTTGTACAAGACATAATGGTATATAAGTTTGCTGTGATATACAAATTTGTACAAGACATAACGGGATATAAGTGTGCTGTGATATACATATTTGTACAAGACATAATGGTATATAAGTGTGCTGTGATATACATATTTGTACAAGACATAATGGTATATAAGTTTGCTGTGATATACATATTTGTACAAGACATAACGGGATATAAGTGTGCTATGATATACATATTTGTACAACACATAATGGTATATAAGTTTGCTGTGATATATATATTTGTACAAGACATAACGGGATATAAGTGTGCTGTGATATACATATTTGTTCAAGACATAACGGGATATAAGTGTGCTGTGATGTACATATTTGTACAAGACATAACGACATATACAAGACATAACGGGATATAAATGTGCTGTGATATACATATTTGTACAAGACATAACGGGATATACAAGAGATAAAGGGATATAAGTGTGCTGTGATATACATATTTGTACAAGACATAACGAAATATACAAGACATAACGGGATATAAATGTGCTGTGATATACATATTTGTACAAGACATAACGAGATATACAAGACATAACGGGATATAAGTGTGCTGTGATAAACATATTTGTACAAGACATAACGGGATATAAGTGTGCTATGATATACATATTTGTACAAGACATAACGAGATATACAAGTGTCGAGGGGTTACTGTTCTTTGGGCGGGTTTTAGTCTGTTCCATTCAGTTATGTACATGTACTGTTCGTTTGTATTCGTGACTGTTCGTGACTTATGACTATTCATTGTTTACCTTGACGGCGACTGTACTGACGAATGTAATTGGTTGGTTTATGAAAGGAGCGTGTGTATTGGTCTGAAAGCTTATTGGGTGATTTTGGGTACCTGCACGGATTTGGGGTCTAGTCGAACTGGATTCTTTGTTCATTACGTTTTCTGATTTTGAGTTGTACGTTTCTGCTGCCAGTTTTGTTTCTGTCGGGGTTTTGGGTGTTCAGCAAACAGGTTAGTTCACATTTGATTATTTGATTATTTTCACAGTACGTTGTATTGTAAATGTGGCATCGAAATAATAATATTGGTACTTTTGTGTAGTTTGAAGTTATAGTTCAATTTGTAGTATACGCTAATTTGCGGATATTTGTAAAGGGATATTTTGAATAATGCCACATATTCGCCCTGGATCATGTTTATATATGAAGCAGCTCACATTTATTGTATGGAGCGTAACTTTATATTTTTGTTGCGTAAATCATTTGTGTAAACCAGATCTATCTATATTGGTTTTATGAGTCTAACATTGTTAGCGGTAAAATATCTCCAAATACTTGTTTAAATTTATCAGGTGTGTTCGGGTGTGTACGGGGGTTGTAACCGCTATCACCGATGAATGGTGGGGACTTACCTTTGTCCAATTGACAGGGTGAGTTGACCTGTTTGTGCAGGCTATTCAGTAAAAATGTAATTACGTAACGGTCACCGGCCCTCGCCGTACTTGACCAGTCATAACCGGTTTAGTGTTAGCGTTATATGGCAGTTCTATTATTTGGTAATTGTAAAAGTGTTTGATGTACAATTTTATCTATTTTCCGGTTCTGTTTCTATTGCACTAAACGTATATATCATAATGCAAAGTAACGGCTCTATCTTGAAATTAATATTTATAAAGCGTAAGAAAATATAATTATTGTTAGTATATATATACTTGGGAGCGGATACATTGTGATATTTACTGTGATATTTACTGTGATATTTACTGTGATATTTGTTGTTTGTTATAGGGATTATTTGTCTCCCGAATAAAGTGCATATGTGACCGGACCCTTTAGACTTGTGTTGCCTCGATTCAGCGACCCGTCTACATTTTGGCGCCCAACGTGGTGGTTCTCCCCTGAAGCCTGGATAACTGGTGAATGTGTTCTATCCCAATGGATGGGAAGTGAAGCTACCTGTCTTCACTGCAAGTGCTCCTTTATTCCTGGAGGATACGATCGCAGCTGTGTGAACTGTGCTAACTCCCCGTATTGGACCTTATTTTTTGGGACTCTGGATATATCAGTGGACTGTGATACATCGTGGTGGTAAGGGACAACAAGAAAAAAAAAAAAAAATATTTGTTGAAAACTTGACCTCTGGTGTTGCTACCTGAACTTGCTTATATGAACTGTTATTTATTTGTCCTTGGCATGCAATTAATTTTCGGCCCAGATATTGTCGGTGTAGATATTCATCTAAGTTTGACTGTTTACTACTTTCCCGGGTATTTTTTTATAATTTATCCTGATCAGCTAGTAAGAAGGCATTTTTTTCTTTTTCTCTTTTTTTTCTCGTCAGGAAAAGATTGTTTTTTTCTCTCTCGATTTTTTTGCCCCGAGGTCAAATGAATTATCTCCACTGTTCAAAGTGATAGGTGCTACGGAATTCCATTGTCCCTATTATTTTTTTCATATTTTTTTTTCTGGTTCTTTTGTTATATCCCCAGAACTATGGTTTATTAATGCCATATTCTGTATTTATATTCTATTTTTCCAGGTATTTTTTTATTATATTTTTTGCTTGGCCATTATCTCCGGAGTTATTTTTTTGTGTGAGTACTGGTACGTGCCATAATGCATAAAGTTATGTAAAATACCAAGACTGTATGTTCACTAAACAAAGATTTAAGGTATACTAGATCACTTTGTTTAATAAGGTTTGCATTTTTTTGTGAAATATTTGGTCATTTTTTTTGTGAACAAAATTGGCAGCAGATCGCGAGGGAACTTCTATGGTAGCCCGGTTTGCACATATTGGCG
>JAVTVY010041663.1:0-18115 GCA_036873755.1 Hanleya hanleyi | reverse complement strand
TCCCCCAAAAATATGCTTATAAATTTGTCTGGAAGGTGCAAATTTTATTCAGAAGGTGTGAATGAACACCCATGGAAGGTGTAATGTGAGCAAAAAAGGTGTAACTTAACACCTTTTCGAGAAGGTGTAAATTTACACCTTTCGGAGAAGGTGTTAATTCGCACCCAAAAGGGTGTTAGCCCTGGGACAAGCCGTTTACACCCCGTAGAGGTGTAATTTACACCTTCTGGGCTAAGTGTGTACCCTTAATATCAAAGCGGCGCGCGGCTTCGTTTTTTTTATATGAGTAGTAGTATAAGTTGATTTCGACTCACATTTTCCAGGGAGGTAACTCTTGGTTCTCCTTTTTCCGCCAGGGGGCGCTTTTGTAGGTATGAAGTCACATCCGGTCTGGGTGAATGGAGCGTGACCTGGGAACATGATAGGATATGCACTGACTTGTCTGTGGGGTTTTTCCACAATGTCGTTCACCTCCGTGTCTTTTCGGGTACGTCCGTTGTGGGGTTTTTCCACAATGCCGTTCATCTTCGTGTCTCTTGGGTGATCTCCGTGTTTCTTCGGTCAGGTCCGTGTCTCCTCGGTGAGGTCACCGTGTTTCTTCTGGGTGAACTCCGAGTCTCTTCGGTCAGGTCCGTATACAGGTGGGGTTTTTCCCACAATGTCGTTCACTTCCACGAAAAGACACGGAGGTGGCCGAAGATGTCCCGGAGATCCCCGAAGAGACACGGAGGCACCCGAAGATGTCACGGAGG
This sequence comes from Hanleya hanleyi, assembly GCA_036873755.1. Taxonomy (NCBI): domain Eukaryota; kingdom Metazoa; phylum Mollusca; class Polyplacophora; order Lepidopleurida; family Hanleyidae; genus Hanleya; species Hanleya hanleyi. The sequence continues at coordinate 17,363 of JAVTVY010041663.1, read as the reverse complement.
CGCCCGAAGAGACAAGTGGGGTTTTTCTCACAATGTCGTTCACTTCCGAGTCTCTTCGAGTCTCTTCGGTCACCTCCCACGAAAAGACACGGAGGTGGCCGAAGACACACGGAGGTCCCCGAAGAGACACGGAGGTGACCGAAGACAGACAAAGGTCACCGAAAACACACGAATGTCACGAAAAAACGTGTAAAAGTGGAAATTTTTAGGGGATTGCTGCATTCATTGGCCTGCTTGACCAACCTGCTTGACCAGCCTGCCTGACCAGCCTGAGCCTCACCGCAGCATGAGACGCTGAGAAGATTTTCCAGGGGATCCAGTAGCGCCTCCGGCTGATGCCTTGCCCGAAGACGAGCGTGTGAGTGAGATTTATCGACGTCACTGGACCACCATACGCCATTGTTTTGACCGTCACCGGCGTCTATTGGACTTGTATAACTTTCGACTGCAGGACATCACGTATCTTTCTACCTATGCCGAGAACATTTTCACAGACCAGATCACAGCTTTTAAGTTGAATATCACATTCGGCTACATTACGGCACAAAGAGACGGACCAGTTGCGGTATTTTTATCCCAGTAATAATATGTGTTTGATCAACCCTTCAAGATGACGGATGCAATTTCTCTGGAGCCACTCATCGACCAACTGACTACGTTGGAACCGTTGGAATGGGCCCGGTTACAACGGCCCAACACCAAATGGACTGTGGAAATGGTCACCAACGTCACATTTTTCGTCACGAAAATGAGAAATCACCCCATCGGTGCTCCTGTCATTCTTCCACCTTGGCTGCTTCATCGAAGAGGACTGTATGCGTTAACGGGGGGCGCACATGGCCCCTACAAAGACCAGAAATATCTGTTTCGGTGTTTGGCCGTGCATTTGGACGAGTGTAATCCCCTGGTTTGTGAGAAAGTGGCCAATGGCTATTGGAGACCGTATTTACAGGAGCAAGACCTGGATGAGCGGCAGTTCCGGGGAGTTCCCTTTAAGTATTTGGATGTCGTGGAAACTCTGTTCAACATCAATATCTTTGTATACCGATTACGATGCGAGGATCACATATTTGTGGCTGAATTGGTTCATCGCTCAACAGAACGGTATGCTTCTACGATGAAAGTCAATGTCTTCGACGATGGCAGGGTGAGTCATTTTTCCCTCATCTACAATATGAGCCTGTACGCGCAAACCTACAGTTGTGCCCAGTGCCATCGGGTGTTTGACCAATCGTGCAACTTACATCGGCACGAGAAGACTTGTGATAACACTGTGAAACGCAAATTTCCTGGTGGCGTGTACCATAATACGCCTACTATTTTCGAGGAGCTGGCCGATGAGGGTCTTGTCATACCGGATGAGGACCGTTATTTTCTCTACCGGGTGTGTTACGATTTCGAGGCCCTGTTGGAACCCATGGATATGTTCTCAGCGAAAACGCAGTGGACGCAGCACCATATTCCCCTCAGTGTGAGTATTTCCACCAACGTACCCGGCTATGACGCTGCGCCCGTCTGTTTCGTGTCATCGGGGGACTCCCATGAGTTGATTACCCGCATGATGGGTTATTTAGAGGAAGTCAGTGCGGCCAGTACGGAATTGTTGGTGTCCAAGTTCCAGGACGTACTGGACCAACTGGACGACCGGATTCCTATACCAGGTGTATTGTTCAGCGACGATGAAGAGTCCGAGTCGGAGTCGGAGTCGGACACCCAGGAGCCAGAACCCATTCAGTCGCAGGATGTACCTTTACCTAAACCGTATGCGGAGAAATTGAAAGCCCGCTTCCTACAATACCTAGGTCAGTTACCTGTGCTCGGCTTCAACTCGGGGCGATACGATCTCAACATGGTGAAGAAATTTATCTACCCTTACTTGGCCCAGGCTAATACCATCAAGTCCGTCATCAAGAAGATCAATAATCATATGGCCCTAACTACCACGTCACTCAATTTCCTGGATGTACGGAACTACTTAGCTCCCAATTATAGCTATGATCAGTGGGTGAAGGCGTATGATTGTGCACAAAGCAAAGGGAGGTTCCCTTACACGTATATATCGACGCTCGACCGCTTGGAGGAAACACAGTTACCACCCCGGGAGGCGTTCTTTGACGATTTGAAGCAAGTGAAATGTTCGGAAGGCACGTACCGAGAACTGCAGCAGGTATGGAACGACCAACACATGCAGACCTTGCGAGATTTCCTGATATGATATAATAACTTAGATGTGGTTCCTTTCCTCGAAGCGGCCGAGAAAATGGTTCAACTCTTTCGTCGTGAGATGCACGTTGACATATTCAAGGAGTGCTTGAGTTTACCGGGTCTGGCGCTTCGCCATCTCTTTCAAGATTGTCCTACATACTTTTCGCTGATACACCAAAAAGACGCGGACATGTATGATTGTCTAAAACAGAACATCGTCGGTGTTATTTTTCACCGCTACCACGAGAAGGACGTCACCACTCTCTCCGGTGGGAAACCCTGTGCTAAAATCATCGGATTCGATGCCAATGCCCTGTACCTGTGGTCCCTTGCCCAGCCCATGCCCAGCGGTCATTATACGCGCTGGTTGACGGAAGGTCAACATTTCACACCGCAACGCACCCCCTACAAACATCTCGCCGACCAGTGGTTGGACTGAGAAGCCTATCGACGGGGAATTTCTATACGCCATCAGACCAACGCCACAGAGAAGCGCATAGGAGATCGTCGACTCCCCGTCGATGGGTTTGCTCTTGTGGGTAGAACACCGACCGTATTTCAATTTTACGGCTGCTATTGGCACGGCCACGAATGCCATTTCAGCGCTGGACGCTTCAACCAACGACTTGGGAAATCGGCGGAAGAATTACGGGAAGAAGTCCAGGAGAACGGCGATTACATCAAAGAGAGGGGATACCACCTCATCGAAATGTGGAAGTGTGAATTTCACACCATGTGCCAGGCCCTCCGACATTTACGCCGTTTCCTTAAAGCGTGCGAGTACCCTCTCAGTCGTCGACGACTCCTGACTCTGCCACAGATGTTCGACGCCATTCATTCCGGGGACCTCTACGGCGTTGTGGAATGCGATCTGCATGTTCCCGACACTCTCAAGCCACTCTTCGCCCAGTGCCCACCCATCTTTAAAAACACACTGGTGGGTCGGGATGACATTGGAGACACCATGAGTGCCTATGCTGAGCAACACGAGTGTTTGCCTCGACCTCGACGGATGTTGATTGGCAGTATGTGGGCAGAAAAATCGTGCTGGGCACTCCGCTACTACAGTGGTACATCAGCCACGGCCTGGAAGTCACGCGCGTGTACCAAGTCTTACAGTACGTACCCAACGCCTGTTTTGCGGGGAATGCCGACATCGTGACGTCTGCCCGTCGTCAAGGCGAACAAGATCCGAGTAAGGCCATCATCGGTGAATCGTGGAAGCTCACGGGCAATGGCTATTATGGCAAAACGGTCACTAACCAAGATAAGCACATGAACGTCAAGATCTGTACCACCCCACAAGCCCGCAAAAAGGTCAATTCTCCCCTGTTTCGGTCAATGGAGGTCATCGATGACGATACATATGAAATCACTTCAGCCAAAAAGATTATCCATTACAATCTGCCCCTCCAAATTGGATGTATGGTATACCAGATGGCCAAGCTGAGGATGCTCCAGTTTTTGTATGATTTCATGGGTGTGTATTTTAATCCATCAGACTGGCAACTCATGGAGATGGATACAGACTCTGCTTACATGGCCGTGTCTAATGCGGATTGGGAGGCCCTGGTCAAACCCGAGTTACGTGCACAGTATGAGGCGGAACGGGACCAGTGGCTACCTCGACGTGACCACTACCAGTACAACAAGCGGACGCCGGGCCTCTTTAAGCTGGAGTGGAGTGGGGATGCCATGATTGCTCTCTCCTCTAAGACGTATTACTGTTACGGTGGAGACCAAAATAAGTTTAGCTGCAAAGGGGTGAACCGGCGCGATCCGGCCATCGACAAAGCCTTGTACCTGAACGTGCTGCAAAGCCAGGCCAGTGCGAGTGGGACTAATAGAGGATTTCGGGTCGTGGACCACCAGATGCGGACGTACATCCAGACACGAGACGCCTTCACCTTCTTCTACCCCAAGCGGAAAGTCCTTCCCGATGGCATCAGTACCACTTACTTACATGATATTTGATATACTTTTCATGATACGAGTTAAAACTATAACTGTAAAAACACTACAGAAAATTGTACATTTAACATGTATGTTAAATGTATGGTGCAGGTATGTGAGAGTCCGAAATTTGCATTCATTTATAATACATTTCCGATATGGTGTAATTAGATATTTATAATAATTTAACTGTACAGTGCAGCTTGGAGAGTCCCTAATTTCACCTATATGACACAACCATGTGAAATGTTTCGGGTGTACATTGATTTGATTGGTTGCAAATAGGGGATGAACCGCCGTATTGAATATATAGTTTTACTTACATTTGATACCCTGGTGAACGGTATCATTCACAGACATTTGACTAGTAGGTTGAGAAAAATTAAATGATTACATTCACTTAACATTTGAATACCATACTGAGCATATTGAGTATGTTCTAGTTTAGTTATATTTAACCCGTGTGATGAAGGATTTTATATAGTCGGATTTAAAATATATTCCAATCCGTTTGTATATAAGCAAATAAAAATATTTGCTATAGCTTCGCCATACAGTGGCCAGGTCATTGGCATATGGACATGATGTATGTAACCACCTTGTGATATATGCTTGTACATATGAGTCTTCCTTATACGTGTAATGTACGGTTAAATCAATGGTTTCTATCTACATTTCACTTGGATTATTAAATCTGTATATTTCTGAAACATTTCCTATATGGATGACGAGTTGGTAAAATTGAACATAACACGCATGACATTGCTAGGTTTCATGTAATTACATTTTCATATTTCATTATATTTGCAACGTGCACTACATAGATGTTATATATGACTATTTGCATATGTTACACACGGTTAGGATAAATGGATATTTGATAATATTTCCTAGACTATAGAAACGTGGGCAAATTGCAGGATTTGAAACCAATGAAAGGTGCTCGCACATGCGGATGATCACACGTTTAATAGCATATGCAAATCTATTTGCATATAATTTTCTAGGATGGCCATTCGAATATTTTTTTATTTTTGTTTCAGCATTTTTGGTCTGGGCGCAAAAATGGATAACCGATATATAGCCATGCGTCTGGTTCCTTCATGTCATGATGACCCAGCTTCCTAGGCGGGCACTTCCGTATGTTGGCCTTCCTGCAAACTTCCATCCGCCGTTGAAAGTCCAGATCTACGGAAAATAGATCTACAATAGTCGCTCCCGATCTTGGCGATAGTGAGCGTACTCTCAGATCTGGTGTTAATCATAATTGTAAAATCAGTCAACTACGCAGCCGTCCTACCCATATCCAGTCGGTTAGAATCAAAACAGAAAACGATGCATGGCTGGTGATTCTCCTCGGCGCTTCTATTAGAAGAAGGATAATTCCTCCATACTATGGTCTCCTCACGTTCTGGCGCTCAAATCCACTCAGGAAACGAAGTGCTGTAACCCAAATGTCTTCACCTTGGTAGGTAGCCCGTAATGTAACGGTTGTGCTGCAGCTACCCGGCTATAAATGACCGACGCGCGGACCTCGGAGAAGACCAGCATAAATATTCGACAGCTCTCATGGCGAATGGTCCTATTTGTGCTTCTTCCTACGTACATTTTCCGTTCTAAAAGTCGAATGTTTTAGTTCATCGTGCCCGATGTCTACATGATGATGCGTCCATATTTCGTCAAACATATGCATATAAAAAAATCCACCAAAAGACTCCCGATCGTCTCGTGTCATGTAAATAGGCGTCAAACTGGACGATCTCATTTCTGTTTCGACATATTTTTACATACTAAGTGACATGGTGAGAGCCAATGTGGATTTTTTTCATGTTCAAATTTGAGTGGACATATGGATAAAGCCCTGTAGTGATATTCAGCACTATTGATATGAAAATTGACAGCTTTAAAGTCAAAAAATCTATCGAAAATGAAACACATATGCCTTGCTTTCGGCGCGTCGAGGGCGGCATGCATTCTTGAATCCAACCTTCGAACAGCCTTGTCTCCCATTATGCCAGGGCCGTAGCTTAAATTGTATAGAAATTGTCAGTCGCATATATCTTCAATCCGATCACCATCCCACCATTAATACACAGCGTATAAGTACCGGTCTGCCTTCCCCGATATCCCAAGTTCACTTCGGGCACATGATGACTATTGCAAAGACATATTTAAAACTATCACCCCAAAGACATCGAGAGAGATTAGAAAAGACATGTAACTGTTGGTCGACTGCCATGTTGTCCTGGTATACCAGCTCCGAGAGGAGAATCGCCGCGCACACACTTCCCCTGGCTAACATTTTCCCTTCGGACATTTCCCGTCATGTACTGTTTACTTTCCCTGTATTTGATTTTACTAGTATGAGCATAGTTTTCTTGTTTCTTTCGTGTTTTTTTACTTATTTAAATAATATGTACTTTCAACAAAACTTTAATTTTATTTCATCACAAAAAAGTTCACATTTTACACATAAAATGTGGAAAAAAGTCTGTATGCCGAAGTTAATGTCTGTTTTGCCGCCTGATTATTTATCTTTGTATGTAATTTCTGAGAGGGCACGTAAGTTGATTAGAACTTGTGATTATTGAGGTAATCAAATATGTTTAAACTAAGAAAGTCTAATGCTAAATTTCGAAATATACTATGAGAATGCAGTGGCCATTTTCCCCAGTCGTCCTATGATACGGTACTGTACGGTGTCAAGGATTTACTTATTTTGAAAAGATTTTTTCTAAATTAATTAAATGAATTTTGTTTTGTTGCCGGCTGGTACTTTTCCCCGAATAATATGGAAATTAACTGTTTAGGTTTTACCGTACTCTGTTAAACATGATCAACACAATGTGGATGTATCTGTATTAAATCATGGTTAAACTATCATTTAATTGCCCCGGTATTTCTGCTGCTGTCAATGATACAATTCAAGTCTATATTGCACGACTTTGGTTTACTACAAAGTATGGCAAGCTATTAATCTACTTCTGATGAAACTAAATACACTATATATACAACAGAGCCACATCTATATATATATGTACAGATCTGCACAAATATCTATTGATAGAAATGCATATACGTACATATACATCTTCCCATCTGGGTTGAACCAAAGTAAAGGACTAAGTTATTATGTAATCTTCATTCAGTCTTCGAATGTGTATACTTGATGTTTGTTTATGGGGGATTAGTCATGTTTATGGAGGATTAGTTCAGTTGTCAATTATCAGATTTTGTCATTCTTATCCCAGCTGAGAATATGTTGGAACAAAATAATCTCAAAATAAATATCTCCCGACCAGGGCCAAAAGGAGGTACATGGGGATGGGTTCATGTTCTGAAATGTTGGTGTTATAGAAATACGCCGGGGTTGAATTCAGGTGTTCTATCTGTGATAATTTTGTCGCCCCCCCCCCCCTCCCCCGAACCAAACCTGCAAAAATGTTGGCCCCCTCCCCCTTCCTGAGTTTGAAAATTTTAGTGCCTCCCCCTCCCCCTGATTCCCCCGGTCCACCCCCTGGTAAAAATGAACAGTGCCTTAGCATATTTTTACAAGGTTCACGATTTTTTTTGAATACCCAGAACATTCCAGTAAACTACTGACTGTATGTTAACTGATAAACGCGGGGACCTCAGTGAAGATCATCATCATCATTCTATTTAAATCCACTCATGACTAAAGAGTAAGATTCCTATTCAACAAGTCACTGATGCTTTCAAATATTTGCAATATAATTACCGAGTATCAATTCGACAATTAGCATGATATTGGATATTCATGTATATAACGTTTCGTTGCGTGTTTATACTACTTTGTCGCCCCTGCTTGGGTGTGCCTGTCGTTGGGCAGGGGGCTGGACTGTCTTCCACGATATGGCTCGCCCTAGTGGGTCCCTGGCCCAGGTGGGGGTGTGTGTGTCGGTAGAAGATGGGAATGGAGGCATCTCCGGGAAGTCAGGTTTTTCGATTGATTTTTACCCAAACAATTATTAATAAACAATGAATGCCTGAATCATAATCGCAACTTAACTGTGCATCATTCACTTGGCGCAAATCGTACATGTGAACCTCACTCTACGAACTTTGATCTGATTTTTAATGTGCTACAAGTTATCTTAATGATAGTGGATAAAAAGAAACTGTACCCTGAGAAGTGCATGTTATTTTAAATTTTATTTACCTTTTCTTTTTTTTTCTTTTTTTTTTGGCTTAAATTATAGATCATGTACGATGAACAGGCTACAGAAGTAATTAAAGATCATAATATCATGGCTTCCACTAAATCTGTAACCAAAATATAATTCCGTCATATAATTCAAAATCTCGGTTATGTCATTCCCGAGCATTCTCGCTCTTTACATTCAATCGATTATACGCGCATTGCCGGACACATGACAACAGAATACATGTGTTTGGGATTTTTTTATTGTTTTTAAGTTGAAATTTATAAAATAGGAAAAATCACACTTCCTTAAAACATGGACGAAAATGTCACGCAGTTTTACTTAACCACATTCGTCAATTTGAAACTTCACTTGACAGAAATGAGAAATAATGTAGTGCAGACTCTCAGGATTCGAATAAAACATCATCTGAAATGAGAAACATTCGAGCTTTTACTCTCTAAGAACAACCACAAACTGTATACCACAGGAGTAGTATATAAACAGTAAATTCCTTATTATTCTCAGGGTACCCGAAAAAGAGCGCCAATCGGGAACCCTCCAAATGTTGTAGAATTTACTTTTATGACATGCAGGAGTGTGAACATGATAGGGCATGTACTGAAGTGTGACGTCATGTATGACACTTCCGGTCTGCACGTCTAATGTCCGGCACTGAGGACCCCTCGTGGAGAAGAAGTCAGTGTTGACAAGTGGATATGTCAAATCACTTATCTATATTAACTGTATACATCGCTGTATTGTATTAATGCATCTGGACCGACACAAGAAGGCCAGGTGCGAAGTCAGGATGTGAACAGCGAAGTCAAGATGCGAAGTGGTGAAGCCAGGATGCGAAGCGCGAAGTCAGAATGGAAAGGCAGGATGCGAAGTGCGAAGACAATATGTGAAGCCAGGATGCGAAGTCAGGATGCGACACGCGAATTCAGGATGCGAAGTGGCGAAGGCAGGATGCGAAGTGGCGAAGCCAGGATGCGAAGCTCAAAGTCAGAATGCGAAATCAACAAAGCAATGCAAACGACTGGAAGCGAAGCGCGAAGTCAGAATGCGAAGGCAGGAGGCGAAGGGCGATATCAGGATGAAGCCAGGAAGGCAGGATGCGAAGTAGCAAAACCAGGAGGTAAAGCGCGAAGAAAGGATGCGAAGGACGAAGAAAGAATGCGAAGCGCGAAGTCAGGATGCGAAAGGAGGATGCGAAATGCAAAGCCAGGATTCGAAGCGCGAAGTCAGGATGCGAAGTCAGGATGCAATCGCGAAGCTAGGAATCTTAACTCGCGAAGGTAGGATGCGACGGCAGGATGCGAGGCGCGAAGTCACCGCACCTGACTTCGCCACTTCCCATCCTGCCTTCCCGACTTCGCATCCTGACTTCCTGTGTCGGTCCGAAATCAGTAATACGCGTATTCGTATCGTACTGTTTTCTAATGTTCTAGGACTTTTTGACTGCGGCGATATAGGATCTGGAGCTTCCCTGGCCTAGGCGGCGGCCCCTGGACCCTCGCCGGTTGGGCTGTCATAGTCGAACCCCCTACGAATTTTCGCTAGATCCGCTCTTCAAGATGCGTGTTTTATGTTCATATATCTAAGTCTGATAAACGTTTAAATATCAGTCCCCCCTCCTCAAAGACAATATATGATAAGTGGAATATAGGTGACCAATTCTCCACTGCCAACTAACGTAATATACCTCGAAATCATTTCATAATAATTACGGGTGCTTATTTCTGTCTATCTACATTAAGATCTGGAAACTAGACCTATACGTTGAACTTACCGGCCCAAATATTTGCATTTAGTATAATAAAATGAACCGTGGGCTACTGCTAATCCGATAAGCTGATATACTCGTACAACGAGAAGAAAGACTGGTCCAGTCTGCTATATGATTCGTTTTATTTGCAGAATTATTTAGGAAGTTGCTATCCGCAAGAAATTATTTATATAATAATTCAATCACGGTAAGAACGAAAAGACCACAACCAGTTATATAATTTTCTTACATTATACCGGGGGAGGCCGACTAGGAAAGATAGGCGGGATGATTCCAAATCAGACAGATGAGAGTGCGATTAAACCCGTACACCGGATACGTTAGGAAACGGCAAATTTTAGTCGTTATTTATATGGGTGAATGTTCATTTTTCATATATTTTGTTCTCTGAGTTTCACTTAATATATGGTAGGGGGATAATTTCCGGGGGGAGAAATTCCTAGGGGGGGGAGCTTTCCAGGGAGACTATTGTCGGGGGAATCTTTGCAGGGGGGGTTCCGGGGGGGGGCGGGGGAGACTTTTCCGTACCCCATATGGGACATACACAATATTTTATGTGACATTACAGAAGAGTGCACCAGACGATATAAAAAGTACCGGGCAGTGCACCGTATAAGGAAGCAAACTGGTAGAAAACCTGCAGATTTAACTTTAAAGGATATATGACGACAATACGTGTGAGATGGTAATCAACCTGATTTTTTGTCAATCCAAAATCTGCCAAATCAGATGTTTCTAGAAGTTCACATACTGAAATAGCAGCCACGAAAAAAAAAACTGAGTTGCTCCGTTGTATAAAAATGGATATATAATCGATTAAAATGTGTCCCTCGGCCTGATTTGGTATTTTTGAGGCATTTATATTGAGAATTTCCTCTTACAGCAAAAATGTGACACTTCAAGCCAAAATAACTTTGTAAAACAATATATGAGGAAGTTTGTTTATTGGAAAGAACCACGAATGGTTTTGGTTTGGGGTGTCACATTTTTGCTAAAGGAGAAAACCCTTCATGAAAATGCCCCAAAATACCGAAAATAGCCCGGTAGCACATTGTGATCAATCATATCTCCATTTTTATGCAACTGAACATCTCAGGGTTTTTTTCGAAGGGGATATTTCGGTATGTAAACTTCAAGAAAAATCTGTTATGGCAGGTTTTGGAGTGGAAAAAGAAAATCGGCTTTATTACCATCACACACAATTGAGTTTTCCGTATGTAAACGTCGCATATCCGTTACAGTACCGGGTGGTAAATGAAGTACCGGACGAAATAAGCAAACAAAACGATTTAAATATCTCAGCCTGATCTACATGTATTATAATAATAATCGCGCCAGTGTTTTTCTTGAGCTGCGATCAAAACTCAAGCACTTTTGTAAAAACAAGAATTCGCTTGTCGCATTCAATGTTAATTTATTTCTGTCCTTTCCTGCCTTTGTGACCTGGTAATGATTACTCAGTGAAATAATTTCTTGCCGATAGCAACTTCCTAAATAATTCTGCAAATAAAACGAATCATATAGCAGACTGGGCCAGTCTTTCTTCTCGTTGTACAAGTATATCAGCTTATCGGATTAGCTGTAGCCCACGGTTCATTTTATTATACTAAATGCAAATATTCGGCTCGGTATTTTGATCGGAGTTCAACGTATAGGCCTAGTTTCGAAACGTTGATGTTAAACATTATACGCTCAATCACATGAACAGATGATGGTTAGTTAAGTACCCAGTACGTAACGATCAACTATTAACTCTGGTCTCCGTTTGCTCTGTAGTTCCTGGTGAAAATGTGGTAACAGTTAATATAGATAATGATTTGCTCTATCCACTTGTCGACACTGACTTCTTCTCCACGAGGGGTTCTCAGTGCACTGGACGTAGACAGTGAATGTTTGAGACAAGCAGAGAACGAAATACAGTGGCTGTGTGTGGGGAGAAAGGTCGTTGATTTACGGAATTACACAAGAAAGTAGAAAACAATAAGACAGGATCCGCCTGTTTTAACGAAATATGGCAGACTCCTTCCTTAATATATAATTAACAAAATTTGCGAAGTTTATGAAAATCACCATCATGACGAGCGAGAAAATTAACAATGATTGTCTCGTGTAGCCCGCTCAGATGTGTTAAAGACCGACGATAAATCGGCGTTATGGTTGAAAATTAGTGTACATCTATTTATGCAATTGTTTCCTTCTTCTTGTTTTGTACATATATGAACCTAAAACTGAATGTGCGTAAGGGAGATTCTCATCATATTTTCATCATATTTCTCTTCTTGAATTAGAGATGCACTATATACATAACGCTGAAATAAAGCTTGTGTATGGTACATGTACATTGGTGTTTGTATCACTTGTGTCAGCAATCAGCAATTGTCGAGGTAAATGTCGTATCATAGTCATTTCCCCTCAGCAATATTTAACATGGTGTTAAATAGCAATTATTTTAACATGACTTTATTTTTGGCGATGTGAGTAACTACGAGCGTTGACGGGCGTCACTGCATTTCGAAGAATCAGTGACAATTCCATGGAATATCTAGAAAATCAGAGCTTCTGAGCTATTTCACCAGGGCGTTGAAGCATTGAGCTTGGTGTTGGCGGTTGTTGCTACAAAATGACACCTCACACGACGCATTCGGACCAAAGATGGTCCATCTCTACACCAAATACCTTCCTTCACTGCCCCAAAATATCCGCTTTCGCTACTACTCGTACTGATGACGTCCCAGATGACGTGAACATCCCTCAAATCGGAGTCTACACCCCGAGAGCTAAAACATGTCACATCCCAAGACGCAATTATGTCGTAAATGTCGTATCATAGTCATTTCCCCTCAGCAATATTTAACATGGTGTTAAATAGCAATTATTTTAACATGACTTTATTATTGCCGATGTGAGTTTTTGCCGATGTGAGTAACTACGAGCGTTGACGGGCGTCACTGCATTTCGAAGAATCAGTGACAATTCCATGGAATATCTAGAAAATCAGAGCTTCTGAGCTATTTCACCAGGGCGTTGAAGCATTGAGCTTGGTGTTGGCGGGCGTTGCTACAATATGACACCTCACACGACGCATTCGGACCAAGGATGGTCCATCTCTACACCAAATACCATCCTTCACTGCACCAAAATGCTCACTTTCGCTACTACTCGTACTGATGACGTCACCAATGACGCCACAGATGCTGTGGACAGCCCTCAAATCGTTATCTACACCCCGAGAGCTACAAGATGACACCGCGCAGGACGCATTCGGACCAAGGATGGTCCATCTCTACCCCAAATACCTTCCTGTACTGCCCCACAATGACCCCTTTACTTACTACAACCAACTGCGCACGCGCAGATTGACGAGACTTGCACTTAAAAACACGCCATTCTGACTACCCCACACAAGCTTCACTTTGACACCTTCCACGACCCATTCGAACCCCTAGCGGTCCATCTCTACCCCAAACACACCCCACATACCCCACAAAATGCCTGCTTTCTATACTACGGCCAGACTGCGCATGCGCAGAGTATTGAAAACGGAAAACACCCGATTGACTGGATAGGCAGGCCCCGATAAGCTCGGGGACCGATATGATCCCCATGAGATAGAGTCGATAGGAGTATATTCTAGGGTAAAGTCCGTGTTCCGTTTTTATTATATCTGGAGACATTTTACATGAACCCTATAGAGGGCAGCACCATCGATGCCAAAGGGGAATCCCCTTTTTGTTTGTTTATTTTTTGCGGAGCTATACTGGACAATAAACGCTCGACCCTTGGGTCGCACGGATGCTAGACTCGTCCTAATAACATCGTCCAACACCTATAGATTGTGTTTATTACTATAAGTCTTCCTTCCCATGGTTTCAGGTATTTTTGTCGACCCTCACCGATCCAAGGTCACACCCGATCGAGTCAAGAAGCTCTCTCGTGTTGGAGGTAGTTTTTGGTCTCTTGAGAAACAACGCCCCCTGCCGGAACTCTCCGTCATCTCCCCAAGACTTAGGGAGCGTGTCAAAAGTTTTGACGTTCAAACTAAAAGAATGCGTCAGAAAATGAACAGGTACTCGTTCTTTTTCTCTCAGCAAACGAACGTTCGACAGTCAGAAAATGAACACTACCCCGTCAGAAAAATGAACGTCAGAAAAAGAACATTCTTTTTTGAACGTTCAAATTAGTATGGCTTATTGATAGCGGCCAGAATTCGCTGAAGGGCTCACATTACGGCTATCGTGTCGACTCTTATTAGAACGAAAAAAACAAACAAAAACAGAACACTCGAAAAGGCAGCACTTTTAAGACTTAACTGTATTTATTTTGCACTAGCTTTCGTAGGTATATAACCCACTTCCTCTGAAGAAGTACTTTCGTTCTTTCAAAGCAATTATGGCAAAGATTTGACGTTTATCTACAGCAAATTCAATAAATGTATTTAATATAATAAAAGTGAATCTTTCGTACATATTCTGGGGAATTATTTACCGAGAATTATAGAACGAGCGACAAAAATGAACTAACGCGCGTGTATTATTTTTTGGAAGAAAACGAGATGAACTATATAATATTAAACTTCGACAAAGAAATATCACCATACTGGTCTGGTTTTATTAAAAGTCCGTTGTGACCAAATATTGTAAAGAATGATACAATAATCGGGTGAACAATTTGGTGAATTAAGCTCCTTAAAATGTTCGTAATTGGAAGAAATTTGATAGACGAATAAGGACTTCGTTATGATATCAAACCACACATTATTATATTACGTATTTGTAAGACATTTATATAACAAATTTGATAGATGGCATTCGACGGATGTTGATCGCGATTGTTAACCTATTTGTCAACCGTATATGCTAAACCCCTAGGTGTCCCCTATTGTCCTGTCTGACCTGCTCTGTATTGATCGTGCGTGACGCACGTGCCGTCTGCCCAGGAGGCCCAGAAAGGGTGAGAGCTCAAAGTCGGTTGCCGTTCCCGGGTATATCAAGTTGTAAGGTGTATGCGCCTTCATTGCATCAGATTTCTTCACCGCTACTAATATTTTTCGTATGGGAAAATAGTGATATTCTTCAGGTCCAGATGGCTTTTTATGCACACCAAATGACCACCGGGATTTTCCTGGCAGGCCGTAACTGACACTGTCAACATTTGAAACCTCGGCATAATATTGTCGTTTCAATTTAATGTATTACACGTCTTGCGGTGTTCTAAATGCTATTCGTTATATTTATTATTTGGTGTCAAAAATGAGCCATCTCGGAAAGCCCCTTGAACAGATGTACGCTCTAAAAACGCAAATGTTATATTTAACCTCTAGAGGGTTGGAGGAGGGAAAACATTTAGAAAGTGTTGTTTCACCACTTTTAAGTGTTGGATGTAACAGCTTAAAATGTTGCATTTAACACTTAAAAGTGGTGAATACAACACTTTCTAAATGTTTTCCCTCCTCCAACCCTCTAGATGTTAAATCTAACATTTGCGTTTTGAGAGTGTACATATAACGTTGATTTTATTATCGTATTTTGATCAATAAAGCTCTGAAGAATCACATGATTGATAAGAAATCTGGACTATACAGTCTACATTTCTCAAGCATTATTTGTTTGTGCATTAAAACATGAAGATCACAAACATATAGCATGTTCGAGAAAGATGCCGTATATTTATTATTATTATCATCATTAAAGTCTACTTTATATGAAACAAACTTGAAATGATTGAGGTGTTCACATCGCACGGCGTAATAGTATAACCCCTCAGAGCCCCTTACTTTGCAAGTCTTGAAGGCTCTCCTTTGATATTTAAATTACCAATGGCTACATTATTTGAGTCCTGACTCCTCTCATCAGTGTAACAATCTGTGTTCACATTTACCTGGAGGTGTGGGACATTCTTGCAAATGAAGTGTTTAGTTTATTTTTAGCATGTCCAGCTGTGAGCATATTTGTTTTAATAGTCTTGCCACTCTTCACAGCTTGTCCTTCAGAGAAAACTACATCAGATGGAAGAATCCAAAGTCAAGATAGGGGTGTGCGGGATGGTTAGGTTACCAGCAGAGGGAATTACAAGATAGAAGGGTCCAATACTATAGGCCACAGAGGGAATCTGGACTGCATGAAATTGAAATAGGAGAGTCCACGTAAGAGTCACGTGCAGCATGCAAGTTTCACCCAGACTAGAAATGACACTTATTCATATGCAAATGAGATCGTGTGTAACAACATAGAACTGACTGCCTGGGGAATACCTTGCCCCTTCTGAAGCCCAGCAAGAGGCAATTGAAGGGGTTTCAAAATAACGTTGCAGTATTATGGGTTTTTGTGTTAATTAATGTGTGGCCCCTGTTCGTCCCGTATATAATTTTCACAACACCCTCATTCAAACTTGTTCTATCTTGGTTTTGAAGGCTTTTACCGGAAGAAAAGGAATGAAATATCCTATGTAGCATTGTGATCGTTTCACGAGCGCTGAATTGAAGGGTCGACAACAGCATTTTTATCGAACCGGTCGGTATCAACGGCGGATTTCGAATAGCCAGCGAAAATGACTTGAAACAAAAAAGCCAACACACGTATTTTCTTATATAAACAAAGATTAATTAACAGTTCTCTATTTTACAACATTCAACGATTTCAGATAATGTAAGATAATAATATCTCCAGGTGGCGACAAAACACTGAAGCCGTGACGGGGACAAGTAGGCCCCTAACAGAGAAACAATTCTATCATTGTCCTTCCATATCATCCGTTTATTAAACAAAATCGCAGACATCGGACACAACCACTCTAGGTTTTACAGAATGCACTGAATACATGTATATAAACAATGCAAAGCACATGGTAAGTTACAATAAATGCTATAACAGAGAAAGGCCGCGCTGCGGGAAAGTAGATTTGACCCGGCGCATTTTATAACAGTAACATCGCAAGGCAGGTTTCTGTATGTTATTCATTTCTGCTCGCGAAAATGAACATGCGAAAACGAACGTGCAAAAATGAACGTCAGAGTGCATTCAAAAATGAACGTTCTAGTGTTCATTTTCTGACGCTGCTCTGTAAAATGAACGACCTGACGCATGCGAAAATGAACGACCCCCTGTTCAAAAATGAACACGTTCGCGTCAAAACTTTTGACACGCTCCCTTACCTCCCTGGAAAAGAGGGCTTTAAATCCACTTTCTATACTACTCACGTCTGACGACGACTCGCAATATGTCGTGTCTCCTGGAGCGAACAGCTTCACCAGG